>OVBX01005421.1:2880-13133 GCA_900406325.1 Erucastrum elatum
AATAATATTATTTATAGTTTCTGATTATATGTCTTCAGATTCGAAATATTTATAACTTTTTTTGAATTTTTTTTCGAATTATTATTATTTTTTCGATTTTTCTTTTAATTATTTGAAAAATTAAAAATTTCTTTTTTTAGCATATTTTTATAAAAAATAATAAAAAAATTATAGATTCTGATTATTTCTGATTCGAATTTTTTTATAACTATTTTTGTTATTTTCGATTTTTTTTATTTATTTTCGATTTTTTAAACCTAAAATGAAAATTTTATTTTTTGGAATTTTTTTTAAATGAAATTTTTGGAAGATTTTTATTTTTTTAAAGGAAAAATAAAATTTTATTTTTAATTTTTGTTTCAAACTAATTTTATAAAAAATATTTATTTTTCAAATTTTTGGAATTTTAAAGACCTTTTAAATTTTTAGACAATTTTTTATATTCAAAATCAATACCAAATAAAACTAAATGTGTTAGTTCCTACATTGAATGAACCACTAGCCTAGTGGTAAAAACCTTCTCGTTCAGTCCAAACAAACCTCAAAGTCTACCTATTTTTAGTTTCAAACCGTGTAAACCAAAACGACGTCGTTTCACTTAACGGCAACAATTAACGTTGGGTTAACGCTGTTTTAACTCTTATTTAACGGTGTGCTAATTTGGCCAGTCAACCGTAAGTTTATTAATAATCTAAATAAGTCAACAAAAGTTCATGGTTTTATTGGTCAGACAAGTATACAGGTTTCTTTTGACAATTCTTGCAAAGTTCAGTGTTTTTTTGGCCGATTTCTCATTTTCTTATAGAAGTGTTACATTATTGTATAATATCTGGACCGACGCGTATGTATTCGGTAGCATGGACCGTAGACTGTACTGTAGATATAACACGTAGACTTTTAAGCCCCAGCTTTCACCTTATCTATATCCGCCACGTGGCATTAGACAAGCATGGGCCCCCAAACTTCTTCTCTTCCGTTGTCCACCTGACGCCCACTCGTTATGCCCCTCCCATCTTATCCGAAAGATCTAACGGCTCTAAATTGATCAAGGGAATTTTTCAATCAGTATCTTTACTTTCACAAAATATCAAATAGATCCACTACTTTTACTACAGTCGACATATATTTAACTATTGAGAAAAACATATAACGATTATGTGTCGTGTTCAAGAAAAAAAAACGATTATGTGATGAACATCACATATAAAAACGAAACAATATATTAATAATTGAACTGCATAATTTTTAAAATAACTTTATAGAATAAAATCTTTGACCGCATGAGAGATTTATTAAAAATTTGAACCATAGCAAATAGTATAATAATTTAATATTGACTGGGAGTTTGTAACATGAAAAAGATTATGCATTTGAGTTTCCCTAAAGAGTTCCATTATTATTAGTTACGAATTTTAATTTTCGCTGATTGATTAAATATATAAAAATATTTTTGTACCAAAATTTATATATGATAATACATTTATGTACCAAAAAGAGTAGCAAGTATTATCTTGTCCTTATTTATAAAACAATTTGTAATCTGTAATCAATAAGTTCATCTAGATGGCAAAAAAGAAAAAAAAAGAAAGAGGGCAGCAAATATTATTGTTGCTGCCATAATATCATTCGAGTTTGAAATTGAATTGTTTCCACTATCTTTTGGGACTTACTAACCAAAAAAGTTATTGAATGACTGTTAAAGCACCTCCAATGGAGATTCTAAAGAGAGCTAATTAAACAATCACATTAAAAAATAGTCAAAATAAATAAAAGAGGTGCAATGTTAAACTGAGAAATAGTATAAGGACCAAATATAAATTTCACACAATATGCAAAGAATAAAAAAAATACATAATCCAAATCATTAAAACGCAGGAGGACAAAGAGAGAGATGCGTCGGTAATATTATTAAACAGAGGAGGAGGAGGAGCGATCAACAAAATCGAATCCCATTTCGAAGAAGAAAACTCTCTTATCGAAGAAGACGTTTAAAATGGCGGATACCGTCGAGCTACCGAGTCGGTTAGCAATTCTTCCGTTCAGGAACAAGGTTCTCTTACCCGGCGCCATTATTCGAATCCGCTGCACTTCTCATAGCAGGTAAATACATCATACTTAGCGCCAAAATCGTTTACGTTAGGGTTAGTTTCTTGTGGTATTTGATCGTAATCGATTATCTAGAAACCTAATTTTGACCTTGATTGGTAACTTGTGTTTGTGAATTTTAGTGTGACGTTAGTGGAGCAGGAGCTGTGGCAGAAAGAAGAGAAGGGGCTGATTGGTATTCTACCTGTTAGAGATGATGCTGAGGGTTCTTCGATCGGGACGATGATTAATCCAGGTGTACTGTTGATGGAAATTGATTTTTGATGAGTGTGTTTTGTGTTGGTTTTAATTTAATCTCTTTTTGTTGACTTAGGTGGTGGAAGTGAATCTGGAGAAAGGAGCTTGAAGTTTCTAGTTGGCACAACGGATGCTCAGAAGTCTGATGCTAAAGATCAGCAGCAGGAAGTTCACTGGCATAGCAGGTTTTCGGTTTTAGTATAAAAGTAATATGAATATTGGTTTATGTGTGATCTGATGTCTGTTTTGGGGTTTGATTCTCTAATGGTTCAGGGGAGTAGCAGCTCGTGCTCTGCATCTTTCGAGAGGGGTGGAGAAACCAAGTGGAAGAGTTACATATGTGGTTGTACTTGAAGGTCTGAGTAGGTTTAATGTTCAGGAGCTTGGGAAAAGAGGACCATACTCTGTTGCGCGGATTACATCGCTCGAGATGACTAAGGGAGGTAGGATATGTTGTTTTCCCTTTGTAGCTTTTGGTGATTACACATGTCAAAATTTTATTTTCTTAAGCAATTTAGTTGTTTATATACTACTGTATGGACCTCTATATATTCTGCTGCTTAATCATGCAATTGAGTTTTCATTTCTCAATAAATGTTAGTTCTCCTTTTGCTTCGTCTACTGAAAAAAATGTATGCGTTTAAGTACTGTTTGACTGTTTGAGGTTAGAGATTCTCACAGAGAATAGTTTCGAGTCAGAGTTTGTTTGGTAGTGATAGTATTTCTGGCTTATACCAGGTTTGTCACCAGCTTTTAAAATTACTATAGCATTTGGCTATATGCTTGCACGTTGATGTCTTTATCTGGTTCCCTTTCTGGCCATCTGCAGAGTTGGAGCAAGTGGAACAAGACCCAGATTTTGTAGCACTCTCACGTCAGTTTAAGACCACTGCTATGGAGCTGGTTTCTGTGCTTGAGCAGGTAACTTTAGTGAAACTGAAATAGCTTTCTGTTTCTGGTTCCTCTCAAGTTTCGTTTTTGCTTCAGGATTAAAGTTTGCAAGATAAGTTAAAAAAATTTACAAGTTGAATCTATTGGTATTTGGGGGAGTTTTGGTCTGTCCATGGGATCAGTCTAGTTTTTTTTTTTCTTATTGCTCTGATTGAACTAATAAGTCATACATTGATTCTTCTTTCAGAAACAGAAAACTGGTGGACGGACAAAAGTTCTTTTGGAGACTGTTCCCATTCATAAACTAGCAGACATATTTGTTGCTAGTTTTGAGATGAGTTTTGAAGAGCAACTATCTATGCTGGATTCAGTTGACCTTAAAGTTAGACTTTCGAAGGCTACCGAACTAGTTGATCGGCATTTGCAGGTTAGCTTCTGCTATTCATACGGTAATGATATATGTCCTGTATTTTTCCTCTCGCCATTATGAATTCATGTTGATGTTCTTTGGCAGTCAATTCGTGTGGCAGAGAAGATTACTCAAAAAGTTGAGGGCCAGTTGTCAAAGTCACAGAAGGAATATCTCTTGCGCCAGCAGGTTGGGTTTGTTTTGGCGCTCTGTGTCGATCTGAGAGTTTATTGGTCCTAAGTGGTACGACAATGAAACTTGTTTTTGTAGATGAGGGCTATTAAAGAAGAGCTTGGTGACAACGATGATGATGAAGATGATGTAGCTGCACTTGAAAGAAAGATGCAAGCTGCGGGAATGCCGTCTAACATATGGAAACATGCTCAAAGGGAATTAAGGTATGCTCTACTAGAGGAAAATTGCTGATGCCTGTGTGACTGTTGACCAACTTGAAGACATAATTTCCTTAGTTGTAATTCCCTGTTTAATTTCCTAATGCAGGAGACTAAAAAAGATGCAACCTCAGCAACCTGGTTATAACAGTTCACGAGTTTACCTGGAGCTTTTGGCTGATCTTCCCTGGGAGAAGGCAAGCGAAGAGCATGAGTTGGATCTAAAAGCCGCAAAAGAACGTCTTGACAGTGATCACTATGGTTTAGCCAAGGTCAAGCAACGGATCATTGAATATCTGGCTGTTCGAAAGGTTGATTGTTTGTCTTTCTTTTTATCTTTTCGATTAACCATGTTCAGTTTCCCGGTTTTATCTTGATTGAAACTTATCTACCGCAGCTTAAACCAGATGCGAGAGGCCCAGTGTTGTGCTTTGTTGGTCCACCAGGTGTGGGTAAAACGTCTTTGGCTTCTTCGATTGCAGCTGCGTTGGGTAGGAAATTTGTTCGCCTATCTTTGGGTGGTGTGAAAGATGAAGCTGATATTAGAGGACACAGAAGGACTTACATCGGAAGCATGCCAGGGCGCCTCATTGATGGGTTAAAGGTGAGTTTTTTTTCTTTCTAAAGGCAGATATCTAAGTTATGCTGAAATAATCTGAAAGAAACTTGAGGATGTATTTTGAAAGAACTAAGTTGTTACAGAAAACTTCGATTGCTGTCTAACCTTGAAGATTATAAGTGAACAAAGTATTATTGATCAAGAAAATGAATGCCACTTAGCCTTTCTGAACGATCTGTTGCAAAACTGCGTTGTGGATATTTCTAATATGTGAATGTCTTCTTTGACAACAAATCATTCATGCTGGATGGTTTGCTATAAGTTTTTCATCACTAACTGTTTCGCGTTATGTTTTTGATTATAGAGGGTTGGTGTTTGCAATCCAGTTATGCTGTTGGATGAGATTGACAAAACAGGCTCAGATGTTCGGGGTGATCCAGCGTCAGCACTGCTGGAAGTTTTGGATCCAGAGCAGAACAAATCTTTTAATGATCAGTATCCTATCACGTTTCTCATGAAGTTTCGTTAGTTTTAAATCTCACTTTCTCTTAGGAAACAACCATATTCTCTAATGGACGGATCGAAAGTTTCCCTTAACTCGAAAAACAGCTATCTGAATGTCCCATACGACTTGTCGAAGGTTGTTTTTGTCGCCACTGCGAATAGGGTTCAGCCTATTCCACCACCTCTTCTAGACAGGATGGAGCTAATTGAATTGCCAGGTTACACGCAAGAGGAAAAGCTTAAGATAGCAATGCGTCATCTGATTCCTCGAGTTCTAGATCAACATGGCCTGACTTCTGAGTTCCTCAAGATTCCGGAGGTACATTATTATTTTTGAAAATTTGATGCGATGCTGATAATCCTAACTCGTGGGTTCTTATTTAGTTTTTTTCTTATTATGTTGGTCGCAGGCTATGGTAAAGAATATAATTCAGAGGTACACAAGGGAAGCAGGTGTTCGTAGTCTGGAAAGAAACTTGGCTGCTGTGGCTCGTGCAGCAGCTGTGATGGTCGCAGAGCATGAACAGACTCTTCCATTGAGCAAAGATGTGCAGAAACTTGCTTCTCCTCTGCTCAATGGTAGGATGGCCGAGGGAGGCGAAGTGGAAATGGAAGTTATTCCAATGGGTGAAAATGATCATGAGATTGGAAGTACCTTCCAGACATCAACTTTGGTGGTGGATGAAACCATGCTTGAAAAAATTCTTGGGGTAAAGCTCTTCTTTACTCTGTTCACTTTTAAATATTTGTGGAACTTAAGTCTTGTGCTGTTTTGTTGGGTGCAATGCAGCCTCCAAGGTTTGATGACAGTGAAGCAGCTGATAGAGTGGCGTCAGCTGGCGTTTCAGTGGGTCTCGTCTGGACTACTTTTGGTGGGGAGGTTCAGTTCGTTGAGGCTACATCCATGGTTGGCAAGGGCGAACTGCATTTGACTGGCCAACTGGGAGATGTTATCAAAGAATCTGCTCAATTAGCTCTTACATGGGTAAACACCCTTCACTTGACCGCATCTACTATTTGGGACTATTTGGTTGATCGCCTACTGATGTTTTATAGGTAAGAGCCCGTGCATCGGATTTCAAGCTAGCACTTGCAGGAGACATGAACGTTCTCGATGGACGAGACATCCACATTCACTTTCCTGCTGGTGCTGTACCGAAAGACGGACCTTCAGCGGGAGTGACTTTAGTGACAGCTCTGGTTTCGCTGTTCAGTCAGAAACGAGTAAGAGCAGACACAGCCATGACCGGAGAAATGACACTCAGAGGTCTTGTCCTACCCGTTGGTGGCATCAAAGATAAGGTAAGCCGCTTATAGTTCTAGCCAACCCGGATCTTCACATATGGAAAACTGAAGTTCAAAAAGTTATAAGTTAAAGACGGCGGGGTTAATATTTGAACAGATATTGGCTGCACACCGGTATGGAATCAAGAGAGTGATTCTACCGCAGAGGAACTCGAAGGACTTGGTTGAAGTACCCGCCGCTGTACTTTCCAGCCTGGAGGTAAGATTTTAAACTTCAGTGTTAAGTATTCTTCTTAGTATCAAATTATCCAGCCCATGCTCTGGTCAACCACCCAAAACAAGAAATGCGTTTGGTCTTTATCTTTTCTGCTAAAGTACCTAGAATCTAGACTCTGTATCGGGCAAAATTGGTATGAATGAATGATGGAAAACAGGTGATATTGGCAAAGAGAATGGAAGACGTTCTGGAGAATGCATTTGAAGGAGGTTGTCCATGGCGAAACCACTCTAAATTATGACAAACATGACGTAAAAGTCCCAAATCTCGTCTCCAAGTCCCACACACCGTCTGTCTCATTGGTATCATCAGAATGTCTGCATCTCCTTTTCTTTCTCCCTGTATCACTCAGATCTCATCTGTATTGTAAGTTTGTGTATGTAATGATCTTTAAATTTATCATCTAATTTAATTTCACTTTCACAAGATCAGTACTCTTAAAAATTGGATCTATTAATTGCGATAATCGTATGTCACTGTTCTGCAACACTATTTTCACTTCCGATAAAATGAACAGTTCAGGAAAAGTGAGCGCGTTTGGTGAAGCAACCAATTGCGTGATCTATCCATGTATGACATTGGGTCTACACATGCTACTTTCTAAGTCTCATAATCTTTTCTTTTATAGTTATATATGTAAACTACATACAATATTATTGGATTGACACGACTTTTTCTTATATGGAACGCAAAACCAAACAATATAGTGTCCCTGCTTTTTATTTTATCTTTTTTTTTTGCTAAATGAGGAAAAAAAAGAAGAGGGGAAAGCAGTATATGCTTTGGCAAAAGAGGAGAAAAAAACAGAGCATAGCTAAGGGTGGAAGAGAATAGAGAAAACTATCTCAACCTAACAGACATAGTCACATAGTTTACCAAAAAAAAAAAAAAACCTAACAGACATCAGAGTGAAAAAAATGCTTTCTATGTTTTCTGGTAGTGATGATGCTCCGGATGTCGCGATCAATAAGTCGAAAGACTCCATCTGTAGAGATAGAGACTTGGTTGTGGAGAGAGTTGTAGCGCTGCTTGCATAGATGATGAAATGTGGTCTGAGTCGCTAGTCTTCTAAGTATAATAGGCGTAGCAGCAGTGCAGCAGCCTCGTATCTAAGATAGCAGCTCGTTCCAATTTATTGGGAGAGGCAGACTGGGACTCAGACGACGAAACACTAGACGCCGGACTTCAGCAGAGCAGGCGCAAGACACAAGCAGGTGATCCCTTGTTTCAGGCAGAGAAGAGCGGAAACAACAAGAGGTCATAGATGCCCCAAGAGGCAGCCTTGTCTTAGTAGAGAGACGATCAAGATTTGCTATCCACATGTTGAAAGAGAATTTGGGGATAGCTCCCTTGAACCAAATCAACTCAACCCAATCCTTGTGCAAAGACCTGGGCCGCAGAACCTCCCAAGTTCGAGAGGAGGAGAACTTTTCCGCGGAGTAACCGTTTGTTTCCCATAGATACTCATCTCGAACATCTGACCTTGAAGGAGGCTGAATGGTTGTTTGGTGAATGTGAAGATCGAGTTCCTGCTGAGAACGAGGATCCCTTATCAACCAACTTTCATTTGAACCCGCGTCAGTAACTTTACTAGGCAAGGGAACTCCAAAGTTCGACGGGCCTCTAGTCCCAAAAAATTACATATCTCCTCGGATCATATAAAACTTTTTGTTTCTACAAACTATTAAATGATCAATAGATCAAATTTTAAGTGGTAGATTAGTCTCTGATTCTATTTATGTTCTTTTAGTTCTGCAATTAAACTATACCTTTAATTTATGTTTTAAATTTTCTACCTACAGTATAAATTTTATATTTAAATTATGCATTTAAATTTTGTCTTTATTATATATATTATATATTACCATTTTATAAAATATTTATTATTTATTATGTCAAATTTGACAAATTTTGAGATATGTCTTTGATATTACTAAGAATAATTATATGATATGGACAATAAATGTAAATATATACCTAAGAGGAAGAATACTTTGAGAAACCATTGATAAAAAGAAAGTTGGAAGATATAGTTTACGACACGTTTAAAAATAAATATATTACAAAAGAAGATTATGTCGATCTTTGACAATCTTTAAAAGAGAATTCTGATTGCCATATATATACGATCTTACCAAAAATCAAACACGAAAGAATCTATCTTCGATTTTAGGACTTTAAAAATATTAGTGAATATAATTTCGCCGTATTTGGAAATATATCAAAGATGATAAATATTGAAAGAAGACAAGTGATTATGATATGATACACAAAAAAATCTCTCCACTCTGTATTCAAAAATATACTTTTGCAGCAAGAGTACATGGCAAATCCTCCTTGTTTTCAACCTGAATAATCAGTTCATGACATTAAATCATGATACTTGTCCTACTGGATCTATTTCATTCTCTGAAGTAAATTGCATCACTAATTGGGAAGGACATGGGCGTGGACACGGTAGAAACAGTTATCGTTGTTGTAGAAGAGGATGAGAAGATTTTTTTTTCTTATGATGAAAGAACTCATAATTGCGGCATGAAAGGAAATTGGATACATATGTTTGCCGTATGCCGAAATATCTAGTGTATCTGTATCGAGAAATCCAAAAGGAAAAGAAGAAAGGAAGTAAAGCAAACTTCATCTATGACGAATACAAGTCATCTTTTCATGGTTTGAATGACGTTCATTTCGACATTTCAGATTTTCTGGTTGATCCAGAAAATATCAATGAATAGTCAAATCAATACGATATAATAATTATCTTCCTGAAAAATGATACAACCTGTTTTATATTACATACATATTTCTATTTTCAAATAAATGTTATGTTTTATCTTAATATGAAAGAATATTTTATAAATACTTTTAAATCATCAGTGCCATATTTTGAGACTTTGGATAGATATATATGTTGGCAGATAATACTTCAATAAATACAATAATTAAAAGCAAGAAACATTTTTTAGTTTCAAAATAAAGGATTACACTAGTAATATAAATAAAAAATTTAGTTATAAAATAATTATTAGGGCTCTGAAAGAGCTAGTTGTTCAATGCTACATAGAACAATGTTTTAAATAAGTGATGTATTATATTTTCCAGAATATTATAAACTTATTGAATTTAAAAGATATCCGGAGAAAGGAATATCATATTGAAATTATATCAGTAAAAATGACATTGAGTATCTTTGCACAACATAGAGAAAATATATATCAGAAGAGTTAAAAATAGTATGCTCTGTATTATACGATACAAAAATAACCCTGACTGATTTATATTTCAAAGTAAACCTGAAGTTCATTACTACATTTAAAGCTTGATTTTTTTCTGTGGAGATTGCAGAGCTTGCTTGGATGGGAGATTCGATGAGGTGATTTTATAAAGTAGCAGAAACAGAAGAAGTTGAAACGAAACCATAAATGAGTTAATAACATAATTGAATGCGGGAGTGTGGGTGTGATAATGGTGAATTTCAGTGATTTCAAACGAAAGTCGACGGATAATAGCTTTCATCGGAGTTTAGGTTTCTCTAAGATGGGGTTCAAATGAGCCACTGAGAATTAGGTGTCGACTGGTTTTCCCGCTGCCACCCGCAAACACAGCTTTTGCGGTTGGTAGCGGTTGTTGGCG
>OVBX01005422.1:0-13133 GCA_900406325.1 Erucastrum elatum
CTCCGTGGACGAGCCGATCCAATAATGCATGAGATGCTCCAAACTTTAGCGGTCGCATTCCTTTGCGTGAGCAATAAGGCAGCTGATAGGCCTATGATGAAAGATATTGTGGCGATGCTTAAAGAGATTAGGCAGCTTGACGTCGGACGATCAGAAAACGATATGATAAAAGGCGGAAAATGCGAAAACTGGCAGCCGCAACCATTACCGCCGGAGAAGTTTGTCACTCCTCGAGGTTCATCTAATTGTTCGTTTGCGTTTTCTGATGAATCCGTATAGACACCATATAGACCTACAATTAGTGTGACAACATTTATAAAATTGGAAGGGTGTGTGAATATTTGTTGCCAATGATTTGTTAGAAGAATCAGAAAGAAATAATCTCTTGGCTTAATTTTTTTATGGTTTGAGAGTTTTCATTATATTTTCTTGCAGACGAGTTATGAATGTAATGTACAATAGTTTGAAGTGATTTATTCTCTTTTCTTAATTTCAAAGTAATATAAACAAACATATTTGGAGTATTCGGGAGAGTAAACGAGAACAAACGTTTTAATTAATTCTCTTGAACAAAGGTTATTATAAACCACAAAATTCAAATCTTTTACAGACCATAATTCCAATAATTATTCGTAAACAGAGAATTGTTCGTATCAAATCCAGTTTACATGATGATTGCCAATTTAAAATTATATCCATGTATGAAATAATGCATATATTAGTTTTTTTTTTGCAAAAAATAATGCATATGTTAGTTTTGAATATCAATCCACACTTATAATATCTAAACAGAAATATGAAGTTAATAATGTATTTTGAGTATTTTGAAGAATTTAAGATATATTTTTTTGGGGAAATGGCAGGTAGTGTTTGGAGTTACATACAGAAGAAAGATTCGTGTTTCTTTTTAACAAATCTATTCAATTATATAATTGCTTAAAAGTTTTGGATGTTTGCTGATCTTGTGAAATTGAGAAGAGAGGCTTTGGACATGGGATCACGTGGACCCACGCGCCACCCCATCACATGGTCATGTGCTGTCTGAAAACAGTGACTTTCCAGCCAACAAATCATCAGTTTATCTTCTACGAATAATATTTTAAATGTAACTGGTATTGTTTTTGGTAATATACAAGATTGTAGATTGAGCAAAACGAAAAGAACTTTGTGTGCACACAATAATAATACTCCACATGGGCTTAAGCCAAGTATAAGAACGACAGATGCATATTTATGTGTAGGTTGCTTCTCTTTGTTTGTATGTTGTCATGCGTTAAATCTTGAAGTTCAAGATTTTGATAGTGACTTACAAAAAATAATAAACTACTCCACATTAAATTTTCAGAACCGATGAGCATTTTACATTGCAAAAAACATAATCTAGAAATGAAGTTTATTCGCCTTATAAATTATTTACGTCTTGTTTTGTGTATGATATTATCATATTTATTAATGTTAATTGTGTTATGTATTCTTCGGAACAACGATGACCAAAGTATACGAAAACAACCACTATTAAGCAAATTTTACGTACAGTTACGTTGTTTGTAAACTATTGAAAGTATTAGATTCATTTAACTACATTAAGTTATATCTATAACTATTTATAAGATATGACTAATATCAGAAAGGGTTAGCCGACAAAAGGAACCAAAAGCTAATGATGATTATCCGGAAAGTACGGGAACCACCATGTTTCGATTCGATGTATGTATTAGGACATACTAACTTAAGACATTACATCATCTCATCATGATTTCACCAGTTCATGTGTCTCCTCGATTTGGATTTAATTACCTAACCGTATTATAACATTACATCATCATCTCACGTTTTTTACCGCTTCATCAGTTCATGCGCCAATGAGAATGTCTGTTCTCCAAAAAATGTACTTGGTTTAGCTTTAACCGTATGATATAATTTTGCTTGATCCAATCTCGCTGAGCTCGAATGAGACACACCGATTGTGGGGTCCATTTCGGCCAGTCTTACCGAACACTTTAGCCCCGACCGTTATTTTATGGCGGGAAATAACACGTCCAAAATCCATCCTTTACAACCTCTCGCTAACATAAACAAAGTCTTATAACTTTGACTCTTTGAGCTCCCATGCAGCGTAGAAACCAACATTTACAATTTTACATTTACATCATATCAAGTATTCCAAAGCATCATCAATAAAATTTAAAAAGCCAAGTAAAAGCAAACGCAAACACTAAGAAGCCAGGGCTCAATGAGACGCATAATCTGAATTCTTGAATTCTAGCATGAAGATGCTATACCTGCAAATTTGCTGACAAGGGCAACCCTGAGAACATACACAAACTTAAGTGATAGACTCTAACATCTGTGACCGAGGTTGGATAATTAGATTAAGTAGCTCCAGTTTTTGAATGACTCGGCACACAGCCGCACTTTGGTGCTTGGAGTTGCATACATGCAATAAACTCAAACCATGTATTAAAAAGGATATGAAGTTTTTTTTATCAAGAGTTTTAAGGATACATAATACATATGTAAGATACACGAGTTCCAAGTTCTGAGTTCGATCAATCAAACCCCTCACTGGGGATATTCTTGAAGTAAATCAAAATTGTTCCCAGAGCCTGAAGGGTCCTTTATATGGGGAAACCAGAAAGATTTAACGATGATTTAGCTGTAACTGAATCAACGATCTTCTAATCATCGTCGGTACCGAAATATCGGTCTCCGAATTCACCCATACCCGGAATGACACGGAACTCTTCGTTAAGCCCGTGTTCAATCTCTGATGTTACTATCTTCAATCTTGGAAACATCTTGCACACCATATGAACACCTTGAGGCGCCTGGTTAACAACAACAAAAAAAAGAAAGAATCTTTAGGGATAAAAAGGGGAGTAACAAAGAAATGTGAAGGGCTATGGGGGATTTCTTACGCTTATAAGGTTTA
Organism: Erucastrum elatum; assembly: GCA_900406325.1. NCBI lineage: Eukaryota > Viridiplantae > Streptophyta > Magnoliopsida > Brassicales > Brassicaceae > Erucastrum > Erucastrum elatum. Next base: position 2,933 of record OVBX01005422.1, read on the forward strand.
GGAATATGATGTTTCCCTCAGGTACACCTTTGCTTATAAGAAGATTGATAGCTTGAACTGCTGAGTTTCCTGAAGAAAAAAAATGCAAGTTACAAAACTGAGTTAATTTACCACTAAACCGAGAAGGAAGGCAATGTAATTTTAGGTGGAAAACAGAATAGAAAGATTAAGAAACCTGTGCCGAGGATAGGATCCAACAAGAGGACATGCCTTTCCGATATATCATTAGGAAGTTTCTCATAAACAAGCTGCAGGACAGTGTTATTAGAGAGATATAACAAAAAGATCTAGAAAACTGGGATATACATAGTTGCTTATTACCTGTTCACCGTTGTCGCCTTCCCTGTGAATTAGGATCTTCCCTATTTTGATACCTTTGCAACATGCCCGCAACGCATTCTCCATGCTTTCACCACTGATTTTTCATAATAACCGTAAAGTAGATATGAGAGCTAAAGAGGTCAAGTACGTGAAAATCTCTCTTTGAATGGACTTGAGTTAGTAGAAGCAAATACCTCCTAATCACAGAGACACCGCATAACCGTTTACAGAAATCCACACCAGAATATACAGAGCCTGATACAAGATATCTCTGATATATCACTTTCTTATCAATCTCTTAGTTCTGGAATATAACCCTTTATACCTCTACAAATAATGCTAGTAAATTCGCTGCAAAAACATGCTTACCGGTGGGAGTGATGACTTGCATTTCAGTAAAAGGTAGATGTCCAAGACCATGCTCTACAACCTACTCAGAGCACACACTAAATCAGATGACGGACATGAGACATGTATAAGGAAAAAATTCCATCCACTGTTCGTTGAGAATTTACACTTACCAGCCGAATCAATCGATCAGAATAAAAGACAAAATCATGTTTGGTTGTCTGGGAATCACGTATAAGGGTGTGCATTCCTCGTATCTGAAAGAGAAAGACCTACATAAGTTCTATTGATGGCTAAAACACGTGATTGTAACCGTAACAACTGTTAAAATGAGCTTCTATATTATTCTCACCTGAAATGTTGATTGTATAACATATAGATTAGGGTATATTTTACAGAGATCATGCTGGCCCAGCTTGGTGCAGATATGTTGCACGATTAAGTCAATAGCTACGTGATTATCTCCACCACGAGGAATTATGATGTCTGCATACTTCTTCGTTGGAAGAATGAAGTCATCAAAAGCAGGCTTCACAAACTTTGAGTACTGCACCAAAATGGTTTACTTCAGATACAGCCACGTGCGCGAAATCTAAGGCCGTTGATAAAGAAGAGATTCCCGTGCTAACCTGATCGAGTACTGTGCCAATATCTCTATCATTTTGAGAAGTATCTCGTTTAATCCTTCTTGCCAAGCGTACATCAGCATCTGCGCAGAAAGAACGTCAATGTGAAATTGCGTAATGCTAGATTTCACAGAGTCATCCAGAGTAGAGGTGGTATAAAAGATTGACCTGTATCCACAAAGATCTTCATGTTCATCAATCCTCGGACTCGTGGATCATGGAACAGAAGTATCCCTTCAAGTAATATAACATCCGAAGGGTTTACCTGCCAGATCAATTTCCAAATTCAAAGCATCTTTAACAAAACACAAGGCATACTATACATCTTGTTATGTCCTCAACCAGATAGAAGCTAGTAATGACATTCAGGATAGTACTACTATCATTACAAGGATAACCAAGGAAAAGGAAGTAGGCTTCCCAAGTAGTTCTTATATTACAACATGGTTTTGAGCCTCTAAGTTATAATGCAAGAGTGAGAAACAAAATGGTACCCTTCTGGAAACGCTGCTTTTGTAAGTTTTGAAGTCGTATTTTGGAATATCCACAGCTTGTCCTTGCCTCAGTTTCTCCATACAGGACAACAAATGGTCCGTGTCAAATGCATCTACAGGAGGACAGCAACAGTTCATTAGAATCAAGATCACAACAAACTACATGAGTATGTGAAGACAGGACTACATAACAGAGAAGGTAATCACGAAATTGTAACTACATAATGTGTTTTTGTTTGTTGCTTTATTATCCAGGGAAGAAAGAGTAAATTATGTGCTCTAATGAGTATAACTCTTGGCATTAGTACAATACAGAAAATTAGCCGTATCACATAGACATTCTCACCTGGATGGTCAAAGTTGTATTCATGAACCCTAGCAAGTTCTTCTTCAGTCAAACTGTGGTAGAACGAGTCCTGCCAAAACATTCATAGCTATTATACATTCCGAAATTTAGACAACATTCTACTTAGACTCAGCATGCGCTTATAGGATTACTAGCAGGTTATCCTGTTTTCAAGTCCCTAAATTACTTGGAGAAGTTATTATACATTCCGAAAACATAGCACATCTGTTCAAGTGTGGAATTGGGAAAACAACATGTGTCTCGTACCTGGTTAACAAGCACAACACGCTGATCATGCAATTGCTGAATAATCATATCGCAAACAGATGTCTTTCCGGATGCTGCGCCTCCAGCAACACCTATAGCCAACCACAAAACTCGAACAATGAACATCTCAAAAAAAATCAAGACTTCAATGAATATCTGTTTGTTCTTAAGAAAAAGCAGAACGGACCAATCACAAAAGGCTGCCTTTGGATGTCAGATGAAGCAGGAGAAGTGGTTCCCTGTAATGCAGCACTTGGTTCAACTCCATTGATGTGACCGTTCATGTGGAAACCAGAGTAATGAACCTTGGAAGAAGCTTCTATCATGTCAACAACTGACTTCGAAGTAGAACCCATCTCGTGTCACAACCTAGGACAAGAGACAAGAAAGAGTTGTTATCGAAGGAACCAATGTCAGAGTACCAAATCGTATTTCGTAATTGCTTAAAATCTAAATCTCATAACCAAACACTGATTATTCAGAACCCTTTGCTCACTGTTTAAATATCATACATAAACTATATCAGCTTTAAAAAAAACAGACAATCAACAGTAGATCCAATAAAGACAATCTCGTATAAAATCAACTCATTCTTCTTATTATTCTTGTGAATCTAAAAAAAAAAACAAGAACTGATTATCACTAGCTGCTAAGTAAGTTTATAGATCAGCAGTCAAAGCAAAACAGCCCAGATTACATAAACCCAACTTTAAAATCTCAGTAGTCGCATGTGGAAAACTGAAAAAGTGAAGAAGAAAATTCAGATCCCGATTTTGAAAAACTGAGATTCGATGTTTACCAGATTCAGAGGATCTCTGCCAGCAAACGTCACGAGTTTAGAGAAAAAAAAAATTGAAGTACACTTGATCTGGAATAAATCTAAACAAAAAAAAAAGGAAGGAAGGGGACAGAAGTTAATTTCTGATTAAACAATCGACCTAATTTTTTTTTTAATTAAAAAATATCTGGGAAAGAAAACAATAAAGCTTGGATTCGGAGGAGATTGATTGATTTCAGTGTGTGTATTTTTTTATTTATAAACTAACTGGAGCGGAGGAAGACGAACGTTAAATTTATTTTATTTGTCATAAAGAGCCCTTCGTTTGTTAAAGTATCATAAATCAACCCCAATCAGTTTGAAAAATCTTGGTCGGCTATCTAAATCTGACTGGGCTATCTCAACAGATCCGGTTTAATTGCTAAAATAGTTTCCAGTTTCATTTCGGTTAAACCGGTTACGAAGTCCACGAAGCGACCGACATCATCAGTTTTTTTATAATCGAGGGCGTGTGTATTTAAGTAGAAGGGATGCATTTCTCAGGTACGGGTTTAGCGACTCGCGATTCGCCTCCGTCTGGTTTCTCCCATTAAATTTGCAAAATTGCCTTTTTCGTCAAAATCAAAAGATTGAATTTTTCTTTCAAAACCGTGAAATCGTATCTTCCCACCAAAATCATAAAATCGCATTTTTTCGTTAAAATTGTGTTTTCTCGTCTAACCCGTGAAATCGTGTTTTCTCGCCAAACCCTCAAAATCGCGTTTTCTCGCTAAAACCGTGAAATTGCGTTTTACCTCCAAAACCGCAAAAACATAAGTTTCGCCAAAACTGTGAAATTATGTTGTTTTCGGCCAAAACCACAAATTGTATTTTCCCGTCATATATTTTGTTATATATGAAATTTAGAATATGTACATCTTTAAAATTGAAAATTAGACATTTTACATCAAGTTGACATCTGAATTCCATAGACACTCCAATTAGTCTTGGTCCTATTTAGACATGGACAATTTTGACATGGAGCTATTTGGACACCAAAACCAAAAACATCCAGAAAAAAAAATCCATCTGGACACGCCCACTTCCGTCTGGACGGCCCAATTAACATCCCTGTTCTAGGTTTAATATACTCGGATTGCAGCAGAGTTTGACCTTTTCTAGAAACAGGGAGACATTTGAAATTGTCAATCCTGTTTGAGTTAGAAGTTGACTATGTTTGGTATGGGTAGTGTGGTGATGGATAGAGAAATACTTATCGACTTGCGGGTTGTTCCGGATGCTTTCTAAAGGCATAGTTTGATAGATATGACATGTTGCAATAACCGATAGGAGCTTCAGAGTGGGTTGCATACTTGCCATACTCTCTCTATATATCAAGGCATGTTGGTTATTTGGGTTGTACCCGAATAGCTGTGAATTATATACTTGGGTAATGATTGAATCGCGCACGAGGTCACTTTTCTTAAAGAGTATTTCGACCCTATTCCAAACCTTGGATTACACAAAATCCCTTTGTAGGATAAGACAATCAAAGTCTCACTCTTGTTCTAGGTTAAGATACAAGAGAAACAAATAAAGTTTTAGTGCTTATATGTGTTTCTTCAAATATCTTTAATAATCTTTGAACAATGAATCTTTCTATCTCTCTCTCTTACTAACAACTTTCTACTATTAGTTTATACTCTTGGTTTCTAACTTTTCTATATCCATTTGCCAATGCCTACACCTCCTTATATAGATAATGAAGAGTTACAACCAAGAGTTGCAACGGTTAAACCAAAAATTGCAATGGTTTAGCCAAAAGTTGCAAAGGTTAATGAAGAGTTACAATGCTTAGTAAAGAGTTGCAATGGTTAATCACCAAAGGTTGCAATTGATCAATATGGTTATTACCAAAGGTTGCAATCATCAATAGTTGCAATGTTTTAATTCTATAGTTGCAACTGTTCATACAAACAATTGCAATGGTTCACATGAAACATTTCATCTGTTCACTTAAATATATAACATTCATCCCCCATTTAAGTGTAATCATAGATTTATTAAATAAATAATACATAAATCATACTCATGCATAAATGAAAACTAGATTTTGATCCGCCCTTAAAAAAAGTGGGTATATTTTTTGTTGGAAAAAATATTTTATGTAATAAAAATTATGATTTTTGATAAATTATATATTTTAACTTTTTTGAAATTTATCTTAAATTTACTTATATGAATATTTTTTTATTTCAAATATGACTAAAATTTTTGAAGACTCTAGAAAATTCTAATCCGTAATATGATTTTATTTATTGAATCTGAAGTTAAACTTATTTACACTGATTTTTTTATTTAATTAAAATATTTTATATCTTCAACACTCTCTGTATTGAAAAATTTATTTGTACATTTCAAAAAAATCTATAATTTTGTTAAATTTATTTTATATGATTTAGTTTTTATTATTAATGAAACAATTTTTTTTAGAAGTTGAGATAATTTGGATCTGTATTATGATTTTGTTGATTTAATCATTTGTTATTTCAACTTGATTTTATTTTGAGGTTTCATTTATAAATTCTTTCAAATAATTAATAATGTGAAAGTTTTTTTGGAAAGATATGGTGCATATATTTAAGAAACAAATTTTTTAAAAAGTCTAAGAAATGAATTATTAACCTTTTTTAATGTAATTGCAAAATAATGACTTTTTATTGGTTGCAAATACTGCTGGCAAAAAGGTACATAAAATATTTATAATTGATTGAAAAATTCATGGTCATATTCATAATAAGTATTATGTTTTAATAGTATAGATGTTCATGCCTAACTGATTTTAAAAACTGATAAAAAAACTGTTTATTCAGTAATCTAATTATATTAAATGAAAAATTAAGTGACAATAAATGTAACACATTTTTTGTTTTTTATTCCTGTTATTATTTTGTTTATAGAAACATGAGTTTGAATAATGTTTTTGGTTACATTATTTTCTACCGGTTAAAACTAAAATGTTTTTTTTACTAAATCGAACATTTAACCATATATAAAAGTTAGTTATTTAAATTTTTGATTTTATAATTGGGACAAAATCTATATTGATTAACTAATAAATAAAAATCTCTACTATTATTATTACGGTAATATAATTAATGATGTGTATTATAGTTAAGCTAACTGAAATATGAAAATACGATTAATGTATTCATGTTTCCAAACAATATTCATTTAGAATACTATATTTATTTCCAAACATCTCCAAAATGTACTTCAACTTTAATAATATAGATTTAAATAAAAAGACATTCGTTTTATTAAATTGCATGTTGCAAATATAAAATTGTTATATGTATATTTCATTTTGATAATAAGTTGATTTGGAAATAAACATTAACAAAAAGTAAAGTAAATGATAAAAATAATAAACTTAATTCATTAAGGTTCTCATTGTAATTAATTATTTTAAAATTTAACGTGAACGCAATAAATTATAAACTGAGTTCTCAAATGATATTATATAAATAGATAGATGTGTAATCAACCAAAAGCTGGTTTATCAATATTGTTTTGGATAGATTTAAACAATGCTGGAATCTTGAAGAGCATTTATTTTTTTCCTTGTTTTTTCTTTGTATTTTGCTTTTTTTTTGTTTTTTTTCATCAAAAAAAAACTATTTTGTTGGAATCGAAAGAACTCTATTTTGGCTGCGTCTAAAATAATCTAAAAGAAATTTTGAGACTTTCCAATAACATTGATTTTTTTTTGTATTTCTACAATTTTATATTTTTTTGTATGTTTTGTATGCTATAATCTAATTTTAAATCCATTATATATTGGTTGAGAATCATTTTAACATTTGAGGTAGTAATTTATTATTATTATGATGATTCTTAAAAAATTTAGACAAATAAGTTGGTCAATTCAAATCACTCTCATCCCTCGCCGAAGTCTCTCGTAAGTTACTTTCACCATTTCATCTTTTGTTTTTGTTTGATCGATCTATCGGTTACGTCAGATGGTGCCGTCTTTTGGTGGACCGGCGTGCCAAACCCTTCCCGACCAAATACTGCATTGTAGGGATAGTTGTAGCACTTGTTATTGTTGGTGTAGGAGTTCTTCTCTGCAGCTGCGTTTTTAAGAGCAGAACCATCGGTCAAGCTCCCATGGAAGTTGAAATGACATGAAGATGATTTCGTAGCAAAATATCTAACCAGTCATGGTTTCATTGTATATATGTTACATCCATATATTATCTACCCAATCACTAGACTTTGTAATTCAACTTTAAGTGTCAATTAGCTAGTAATCGTCTCTCAAGTTAATGTTAATTTGGTCTATGGTTAGTGTTTTCTGTCGTGACATCAAGAAGTTGGATATCAAATTATTATCATGCTTCTGAGATGAGATCAGATCACAAGTCTAAGGCAATGAAATGAAGATAGTCGAACAAACATACTGATTCTATATCATTCTGCCTTTGTCAATGTCGAAACACGAGCGTTAATCAGCGCGAGTCTACCTTCATGCTTTTGTCGGATTCTTGTTTTAAAACTTTGCTAGATTTTGACCCGCCCTTAAAAAGGACGGGTATATTTTTTGTTGGAAAAATTATTTTACGTAATAAACATTATGATTTTTGATAAATTATATATTTTAACTTTTTTGAAATTTATCTTAAATTTACTTATATGACTAATTTTTTTATTTCAAATATGACTAAAATTTTTGAAGACTCTAGATAATTATAATCCGTAATATGATTTTATTTATTGAACCTGAAATTAAACTTATTTACACTGATTTTTTATTGAAATAAAATATTTTATATCTTCAACACTCTCTATATTGAAAAATTTATTTGTGCGCAAAAAAAAATTCTATAATTTTATTAAATTTATTTTATATGATTTAGTTTTTATTTTCAGTGAAACTATTTTTTAAAAAGTTGAGATAATTCAGATCCGTATTATGATTTTGTTGATTTAATCATTTGTTATTTCAACTTGATTTTATTTTGAGGTTTCATTTAATAAATGTTTTCAAATAATTAATAAGGTTAAAGATTTTTTAGAAAGATATGGTGTATATATTTAAGAAACAAATTTATTTAAAGTCTAAGAACTGAATTATTTTTTTTTTAATGTAACTGCAAAATAATGACTTTTTATTGGCTTTAAATACTGCTGGCAAAAAAGTACATACAATATTTGTAATTAATTGGAAAAGTCATGGTCATATTCATAAGAAGTATTATGCTTTAATAGTATAGATGTTCATGCCTAACTGATTTTATAAACTGATAAAAACTGTTTATTCAGTAAACTAATTTCATTAAATGAAAACTTAAGTGACAATAAATGTAACATATTTTTGTTTTTTTTATTCAAGTTATGATTTTATTCATAGAAACATGATTTTAAATAATTTTTTTGGTTACGTTATTTTCTACCGGTTAAAACTAAAATATTTTTTTTACTAAATCAAACATTTAACCATATATAAAAGTTTGTTATTTACATTTTTGATTTTATAACTGGGACAAAATCTATATTGATTAACTAATAAATAAAAATCTCTACTATTATTATTACTGTAATATAATTAATGATGTGTATTATAGTTAAGGTAATAAAATTAGTAAAATTATTAAGCTAACTGAAATATGAAAATACAATTAATGTAATACTACTATTCATGTTTCCAAACAATATTCATTTAGAATATTATACTTATTTCCAAACATCTCTAAAATGTACTTCAACTTTAATAATATAGATAATATAGATGTTACTAAGAATTGATTGAATTTTCATTTTAGTGTATTACACATTCCAAATGTCCGAGAATCAGGATGTCCTACGGATTGAATCCTTCAACCCATTTTGGGCACATGAATATAATACACACATGTGTTTCTACACTACTTTAAAGTGTTTATACTTGACACTATTATAAGCCATGTGTCCCTATCCATTCTTGAGCGCGTACAAAGCCAAGTTTCAGCTTATTGAAGCGGCATCACTTCACACTCATATAGGTAAATACTTTCACTCATGCACTTGCAAATGCATTTGTTCAAAGTATTTATTAAGAATAATAGTTCAATATATTCTATTCTTGCAGGTCCAAGCACATACCTTGGGATGCTATTAAAATAATGTGCTTCAATCTTTAAGTGTAGGCTTTCCACATTGAATTCAGCCTCTAACGTCGTATTAGAGGGGAATTGGGTATCCCACCATTAAAGATTTAAAATGGACTTTAAACCCACCCTTTAACCGACTTAATCACTAAGTCCCTAGCTAATCCTTTCAGCAAATGATAAGCTAAATTTTTTTGAGACCGAACAAACTCTATTGTAATCACCATGTGAGTGATCAGCTCACATACTACGCTATGTCTAACGTCCAGGTGTCTAGACTTACCATTATACACTTGGATATAAGCTTTAGCCAAGGTAGCTTGACTATCACAATTGATAGAAATTGGTGATACTGGTTTTAGCCACAACCGAATCTCGTACACTAAATTTCTTAGCCATTCTGCCTCTTTACCAGCAGCTGCTAATGCTACAAATTCTGGCTCCATAGTCGAACTTGTGATGCAAGTTTGCCTCTTGGAAGCCCATGAAATGACTTCTCCCCCAAGCAAAAACACCCAACCACTTGTAGAAGAATGATCTTCTAAGTTGGTAATCCAACTTGCATCTGAATATCCTTCTATCACTGAAGGAAATCCGACATATGTCAAACCATAATTAATAGTTCTTTTCAAATACTTGAGCACCCTTTTTAAGGCTTGCCAATGTTGAGTACTAGGATTACTAGTGTATCTACTCAACCTTCCTACAACGTAAGCTATATCTGGTCTAGTGCTCGTCATGGCATACATTAAGCAACCAATCACTTGTGAATACTCGAATTGTGATACTGCTTGTCATATATTAAGCATAAGCTTCACACTCGGATCCATGAGAGTGCTCATTGGAGAACAATTCTCACAATTGAACTTCTTAAGAACTTTCTCAATGTAATG
>OVBX01005423.1:0-13128 GCA_900406325.1 Erucastrum elatum
GATCTAAAAATCTAGTAAAACTTGAATAGCTTATATACATAGTAATAAAAATCTAAAAATCCGACTTGAATCTGACGGCTTTCCAAACCAATGCCGGTCCTGACATATTTGAGATCCAATTCGAAGTGAATTATCGAGACCTTAAAAAACACAAAAAACTAAAATTATAAAAGTTTAGTTATGCAACAATTTTTTATAGCATCCTTATAATTACTAAGAATCTATCAAACATTCTTTTTATTTGTTTTTCCTCAAAACTCATCTAACGAATTTATATAATTATAGGTTTTAATCACGTTTTTAATCGATAATATAGGCAAAGGATTTTTTTTTTGATGTTTTCCCTATAAGTCAATCAAATAAATATGAAAACTAAATAACAAAAAATAATAATAACAAATTTTTATGCTTTTTAGTTTTATTTTTCTGTAAGTCTTGCTGATTGAAGTTTAATTAACTATTGTTATCTTTTTATTTATTTCATATTAGATAGTGAGATATTAAAATATAGTTTTTTTTTAACAATTCCACAAGTCTATACACTTCAGCATCAAACAACAATGAAAAAAATAGTTACACTCATATGTATGTATCGTAGGAATGGGTTCAGGACCGGCACTGTTCCAAACCCCCATACTTGTGTTTCGATACGGTGGGACAGCAACACGATATCTAATGTTTAATTAAACCGCTGAATATGTACAACCAAATTACGATTAATTTACAAACTCAAAGATAATAATAATACAGCAGATTTGAAGTTCACCTTTCCGGTTTCTATCTGGTGAAGAACGCAACATAATGTTCTTCTAGCGTCTGTATATATGAATGAATTAAATAAACTTCGCGATAAATTCACAGACACANCCATAATTTTTGTTTTCCACAATAACTGTTATTTAACAATTTAAAAACAGTAAACTAACACATTTATCTCAAACATATATTAATCAAAAGAATAAACTATATTTTTGAATTATATTTACAAATTAAAATGTGTAAGTTGGATAAAAATGTCTTAACATCTAATAAAGTGTCGTTTCAAAAAGGGTGTAATTTTTAAATTTAAATATAAGTAGAGTACTTTAAAATTATATATCCCATTAAAATATCATAAATAATTTACTGACCTGAACTATGAAATGGATCAGTCTTGCTATATACTATCAGAGAGCCACAAATAAACTATTCTAGTAAAGAATTTTTTTCATTGATTATTCTATTTCGATCTGATTATCTAGAAATTTGAGAAATATAATAGCTGTTCGTCGTTAAAAAATAATAATTCTAATATCTCCAAGTTTTTTCATTATACTATACTTTAAACTAGCTAAGAGATGATATTGTTCATATTCGCCTATGAATACAAAAATATCCACAACGCAAATTAATCACATACAAGTTTAATCACCATGTTTCAGATTATAATTTTAATTTCAACTAAGTTGCTAATACGACCTTTTTAATAAAATCATGAAAGCAAGCTGTTTCTGCTGATTCCCAACTATATATGCCAGTTCAGTGAGATTGACCGAAATAGAATAAGAAAGTACGTAGGTGATGCAGAGTCTAGTAGGCTTTTACATCAACATATATAATAAAATTAGTTAATGAAAATATTAAATATAACAAAATTATTGGAGAAATATCTCATAACACCTCGGCAAATCGGAATATTATAGACCGGAAGCATTGTGCACGGAGGATCATGTGGTAGAGTTTACGCATAGCCAATCGTATAGAACTTTTATGTTCAATTTTTAAAAAGATTTCCATAATCTAGTTTTCTCACAAAAAGACTTCTAGCTTTTTTATGTCAAAAAAAATACTTCTAAGTTTTAACTAATTGCTACAAAACCGGTAGTGGCGACCTAGTGGCACTTGAGAAAAAATAAAAACTCAATAAGGTGAACCCGGATTCAAACTCCACCGGCTACACAGATATGAGCTATTGCTTTCAGCTCATTTGAATGCCCATGAGAGGGTCTATCCGTGGGTTGTACATCCACTTAGGGGTTTAATCTGTATTATCATTGATCTGGATTTAACTCTTTTTTTAGCAAAAAAAAAAAACTAATTGCTACATCGTATGATATAAACTAAAGCAATGATTTGTAATAGATTCCTTGCAATCCAAAAAACACTACAGAATCCAATATAGTATTTTTTAGACCGAAAAAATAAAGGTTGTTTTTTCATTTATAGAAAAGGAGTTAAAACGAGATTTCATCTATGAGGGAGATACATACTTACCTTTTAAAATGGTGGTAATTAGTAAGTTGGTAACTGATAAAAGATGGTGAACAGAACTATCTTTATCAAGTATGTATGTGAATAATCGTTCGTATTCGAGTTTCATATTCAAGGTTACATAAATATAAAAAGTGTAAGACTGAGGTCAACTAGTCGATAAGGATGTTTTCATAATCTCTTCCTTAGGGTAGTATATTATTCGATTAACACGACTGTAGGCAGACCAACAGCACATGGTGCATTAATTGTCTAACTATTATTTTCAACGAAGATTCGGTGAAAGCAGGCTCCTCGACCAAATGGATTTGTAGAAATTAATTTTCAGCATGATAACTGAATGTTGATACTATATCAAAATTTTGTAAACTACACCAGACAATATAAAATGCCTTTGTGCCAGCCTGCCAGGTAACCACACTAGTGTTCACGTGGTAAACTGATTTCAACAGATCATAGCGCAAAGCAAATATTTCTCTCTCTCTCAAAACTGTAACTTCTTTAATAATCCTCAGCTATATCTCAATTAGTGCAACCGCAAGGATATTTGTTTTCAGTTATATATATATATATTTGTCTTATTATTATATATTTATCATATTGTATTTGCATTTATTTATTGAACAAATAGTATATGCATTAAACAACGTATTATATTATTCTGATCTAAATTTATATTCAGTTTTGACTCGTTGACCTTCAATATATTATCATATTTACAAAAGTTTAAGATACGTCAATTTTTATACAAATATTTTATAGTTTTCGTATGTTAAGTTATTATGCTATCGTATTATATTTTAGCATCAATATTTTATATTTATGAATATGTTTTTACAAATTTATCAATTTAATATAATGTTATCATATTTAGTTTGATATAATAATTTTATTTAATATGAACTATTATTATTATAAAATAGATAATAAGATAAATTTTTGAAATTAGTATAATATTATTTCACAACTAATTTCAAAATTAGTAAAACTATTTACATATAATTTTTGAAAATTAAGATTTTTTAAAAATATTTTAAACAGACTTGTTAGAACTTTTTAAAAATATATATATTTATGTTTAAAATGAAAATATATCAAAATATATTGTGATTAATATATTTCAAAAATTATATATTATTAGTCTTAATAAAATACAATTAATAAAAAAATCAAATTATAAAATAATACATGAGAAAAATAATTACTTCTATTTTAATAGACATGATATACTATAATTAGAAAGTTTAAGAAAATAGTATACAAATTTATTTTTATTTTATAATAAAATCTTAACTAAAATTAATTTATAACAATATTAGACTACTAATCACGAAATTAATCAATGCTTCACTTTATAAAAATATTTAAAAATTTTAATAAGATTTTGTTAGATTTTTTTTGTCAATAGATTTTCATAATTAAAAAATAAGACAATTTTCTAGGTGAGTTGTTATATATGTTAACTAGGGTAAACCCGCCCTACGGGCGGACGAATATATAAACTATTAATATAAGTCTACTCTAAAATATTTAATTTATTTAAGTAAAAACATTGTTAGCTTTCATAATATTTTTACATCAGTTTTATCTTTATTTTACAATTTATTTTAGAGATTATATACTTATCTAACTATTATAAAAAAATTATTTACTTTATTACATTGTTTGTTTTAGTCTATGGACTAAAAATTACAGTCAATTGGATTTAGCAGAGTTACAATAATAAGTGAACTAAGATTATTTTCTATTTCATTTATATGTTTGTTTCATGAATTAAATTATTTTTATTTTTGAATATATATTTTCTTAAAATTAATTATTTACACGATGAATAAAAAGAACTTATTGATTAATATTTTAAATCTATCTAACTACATTTGAGCTCACGCTTATTTATGTAATGATTTTTTGATGGACTTCCAACTTTAATCTCTCATTGTCTTGTTTACATTCATTTAGTCTTAGTTCAAGTAAATTCTACCGACTGCTAACCTTTCCCCACATATCATGAGAATATCGTATAGCCTAAGAAATTAAATCATTTATCTGATCATCTCAGGAAATATATAGCCTAAGAAATTGTGAAAAGTTAGTTTCTTTGATCTGACCATCTCAGGAAATTGGAACTTGTGTTTATGTGTTTGCCTGAGAGCTGTAGTTTCCGAAAATGATATCTAAACATTGTCATGAATTTATTAGCTCATATATATATATTGTTTTATTTTTCTTTGAAAAAATTATAAGTTCATATATTAACGTCTGATAAATGATTACATTGTACAATTTCTAGAGAACCCATGATCAAGCGCGGGTTGTGACTGTTGTTGATGCTTAATTTATGAAGGAGGAAATCTGGTAAATGAGGTTGTTCTTAAACGTGTGTTGTTGCTTTGCACAATTTGCATACGCAGAGGGTTGTGAGTGGGGGCATAAGAGGGTTGTGTAGGTGTATTCTTGATTTTGTCGAGGAGGACTTGGCGATTCTAGGATATTTGAATGTCTAGGATATCAGCCAAGCATTAATGAGGAAAATGAAAATAACAATTACAGTGGTTACTATGTGCCAATATAGCTCAGCGGAAGTTTCCTTTTAAAGAGCGAGCTAATTGAAAATGCAGTTAATGAGGAAAATGTTATTTAGATTTAACAGTGTCATGAGATAGCTTAAACAACCTATATTTTATTTAACTCCATTTAGCTTATCCAATCTCTAACATTGTCACATGTGCTCAAAATGTTTTCATGCTCATCATCTTACCATCTTTAAGGTGTAGGTTGTAACTATATTTTTCTTACTTAAAAAAAACACACTTACGTTTATAAACTTAAAGATCCGAGTTACATACTCAAGATACAGAACCGGAGATATTCAAACAGAGTAAAATGCAATAAGAGTTTTTAGGTCTGAAAAACTTCAAAACCAAGTAGAGAGGTAAGTAACAGTAGAGGTCTAGGCGGTAACGGATGATCGTTTGGATGTCTTGGATAAGGGATGCTACTGGCCGAGAAGATGAAGTGTGAAGGCGACCATTCTTTTCTCTCCAGAGAATGTAGACAGAGTATTGAAGATAAGCCTGAGGATAAATGCTATGTTCCTGTTAGGAGTTGGACTAAACCTCAGAGCTAAAAACACAGTCAAAGAACAACTGTTATCGGGTTTCTGGAGAGTTGTTGCAGAGGAGACACACAGCTGGGACTGATCAATGACGCAGTCGATCTCTTGTATTAAGCCTATTCCTAGCAACAATCCAAGTAATTATAAAGGAGTGCTTCAGAATACTCCATGAGAACCAAACAGCATGATATCAATCAACCAGACTCACCAGAGTACCGGCTGGATATAAATGAGTCCAAGTATCTGCTGTGGAGAAGTGATTAGAAGGAGCAGAGGCCCAAATCGCCCCCTAATACTCATCATTCTGACGGTCAACATCAATTCAGGAGATTGGAGGCATTGTTTCAATAACATAATGAGGGGGGTGTCTTCTACTTGATCGAGATACATACCAAGAACCATGTGATGAGACCATGCATCTCTGATCACAGCTTCCTCCAAGATACCAACACATGTAATCCCATAACCAACATCACACGTGACAAAACGGCCGAGCTAGAAGGCGCAGGCTACACAAACTTCTCCATACCCAGCTGATTGAAGAAAAAGCATTTAAATCCCAAAAGCAGTCGGATCCAATTGGTGTCCGAATTGGTGGTCACCTGCTTTGCTTGGCTTTGTGCTGAAACAATCTCATATGGAAAAATATATGATCCCACAAATCCTGAAGGTTGGTACGATCACCGAAGAAAGGAAACCCGCTTGTTCTCTTCGTTCTTCTCTTTCGCAATTGACACCATGTTCTTTTTTCATGTTCGCGTTTTCTCTGAGGGTATGCATACTGAAATCTGATTCCCCTTTGGATCTCAGGGTTGTTTCCATCTCCCATAGCTTCTTCCTTATTCATGGCGACACAAAACATTAGACAAAGCATGTTTTTTTATAAAACAATACAACTAAGAAGCAAGGAAATTCTTTACTAAATTGATGACGTAATTTAGACCAATACCTCCAAAGATTCAACCACATTCTTTTGGTTTCCCTTGAAGAGGCTGTGTGTTATTTGCCCACTAAAAAGCTTAATTTTCTAATTATTTAGAGGTAAGATTATAAAAAAAAAAGAGAGATCAAAATAATTAAGAAAGCACTAAACTTACATAGTAGTTAACGTTTTACTTGGATACTACTATCATTTGAATGTTCATCTCTTCCACATCAATACTCTTCTTTCCCACTTCTTTCTCCTCCACCTCTTCGTGATCTTCATCATCCTCTTCATGATCGCATTGTCAATCTGCTCATCTCCCACAATCTCCTGACAGATCCTGAACTCCTTAAACTTCCTCTGAGTTCTACCACTTTTCCTCAGTGGTCTCATCTCATGGTACATGTACGTCCTATGTTTTCTTACTAAATCTCTCGGAACTGTGAGCTGGTAATGAATCCCTCTACCTTGGCGGAACTGGATCAAAACCACCGGGTTTGACGTCCGAGATTTATACGGAATCAGATCCCGCCTTCTTCGCAGTTATCGACAGCAATCAAACTCGTATGATTCATGTCACTGGAAATCTATATCTAGGCAGCATCGGAGGAGTAGTATCAGGAGATCTCGTTGGCGTCACTGGAAGAGTACATTCCACAGGAGATCTCATACATGTTAACGATGAGTGAGGAGAGTTATCCACTAAATGTAAGCTATACTTTCTTTCAACATACATAACATCTGAAAGAGATATGAACTTACCTGAGAAGCATATGTCCTTTGAAATGGGCTCTTCTCAGAATTAAGCTGCGATCAAAATTACAAATGATCAGAAATCTCAAATCAGATCACATTTGAAGATCAAAGTTTCGAAGACAGACTTCAAACCGATACTGATTACAATGGATAATCATATAGCTTGTAGAGATATCAAAGATAGAGGAAGAGCCTCCAAGAATCTAAGGAATCTCACTTCCACGGTGGATTCATTCTGCCTAGTGTAGCATACGAATCTTCATTGGCCGTAGTCTGAACTGCACTTTATATATGCGGAGCAACCTAACCTCCACCGTGGCCTCGGTCGGACTTCAAATCAGAAATAAGAACAGAGAAGCCACTCGATCGCGAGACGAAGGAGATGAAACGTCGAATGAACGCAAAGGGAGTCGTCACTCTCAGCTGCGCAAGGGGAGAAGCCACTCGATCTGGAGACGCGAGGAAGCGTAAACCTAATCGAAAACGTTGCCTTTCGTAAAGAATCATGAAAAAGATGATTGCCTTTCGATCCAAGAAAAAGAGAGGTTTAAAGGTGATGGATCGGTTTCTGAGATCGGGAGATGAAGAAGATGATATGCCGTCAGCGTAAAGGGTCTGGTCTCTCTCTCTGAGAATGCGCATAGCAGACGATAACCTGATCAAAACACATCGTTTGATCTAAAATCTGATAGGCCTAAGACGAAACGGGCCAACGAAACAATAAAAACCCAGATAACACAGAGTTAAATGATACTCAGCGTTTTGACTGGTGGGAGGACAGGTGTCAGCACCTAAACTCTCTATTTTCTTGCAAGTTTCTCTTAGAAGAAAGTGAAGCTTTTTTTTATGTTATAAGATTATTAAGATGTGATATCTTAATGATGCCATAATGTTAATTAGAAATAAATGAAAAATATTTTTAAATGAAAAATATTTTTGTAGGTAAGGTACATTTAAACAAAATCACACATAAAAAGAAGTTGTAACTTCTCTTTTAATATAATAGATACATACATATTATATACATTAATAAATGAAAAATTGATGAGAGTAAAAAAAACACAAAATATTTATGGAAAAAATTATATTAGACTCTCATCAAAATAGTGTTACAAGATACATATGTTTATATAATAAAATAAACCAACCTTATATTTTATACCAATATGAAAAAATATATTCGATAAATTTAAATAATTAAATAAAATAAACATGAGGTACATATGTTTTTTAAGCATTTTGTATTATATATATATATATTACAAAATTGATTATTTACATGAGGTTTTACAGTTTTTTTATTAGTAATAAATAATGAAGACTTTACTAAAATACCATAAACAATATTATTCATTTGCTTAATGTGGAAAATATAGCTAACAAAAATTATAAATGATATTAAAACATTTCACAAAATTAATTAAATAGGAAAAAGTTAAAAGTAAATTTATAACTGCCAAAAAAACTTTTTTATAATATTTGGTTTAGGGTTTTGTAATTTTTGAGAAAATTATATTAATAATGGAGTTGTGGTTTTGATTTTTTTTTTTTTTTTTTTTTGAAACACCACTTTCATTAATACTTAAACGTTCGGACTACACTTTAGAGAAGGAATAATCCTGACTCTACCAACAATACAAGGAGACAATACAACATAAAGGATAATAGTAGAGAAATCTCTAACATAAAATGACAGCAAATTCTGAGTAAGACCCGAATGCGTCGAACTAAAGTTCACGGCAAAGCCGGAAAGTTGAAACTTAGTCACATTAGATCGTGACGTTGATAGACAATCCACACCTCGGAATATCGTCGAGACGAAATCCGTTGCATCTTCAGACCCCGTACAGGCCGCTCCACAAGATAACAAAACGGTTAGAGATTTTGATAACTTCATCTGCTTTGTAGCAGGAGAGACGACATTTCTCATCGAGAAAGTCTTTGATGATGGTATTGATGATTCCACCAACAACCACAAAAGTAAAGATCGCTTCGGAATCGAAGGATATGGCATCGTGTTCACAATAGTTTGGATCAAAGGTTCGGTGAATCCATCGAGACTCATTGAAAAACTATTATATAAAGCCAAAGCCAAAAGACGAGTTCTGGACTTGGTCCTCTTACTAAAATTAATATTCTGAGAGACAGAAAATGGGCTGACACCTTTTGAAAATGGCATGGGTCTGGCCCATATGGAGGAAATGGAAGGGCTGATGTCAGCAGCACGTTCATCGGATCTGAGCTTGAAGAGCAGCGAGCGTGCGGCAGAATTAGGGCACACCTCGTCGCCGGGATGGAGGGCGGTAGCGGAAGATGGAGGAGAGGAGATCGTGAAGATTAGAAGGTTAGGGATTGAGCAGCCACCGAAAAGAGATACGGAGTCCCGTTTATAACGTAAAGTTGATGAACTGTGGTGGCTTGAGGTATTCTTTACGTCTGTGATTTGAGCTTTATATGAGAGTTCGGATCCAGAGCAACCCATGGATGTCCTCTTGGATCTAAAGCGCAGCTGAAAGTTGACCTCGGAGTAGGAAAGGAGATGAAGTGAGGCGCCATTGGCGCTAGCGGAGCGAGTTGTAGATCTGTTGCAGAGAGAGAGCCATCCCTTTTGTGGGTCGAGGTGGTGAAAAGTGGTTGCATATCCGGGAGTCCCCGGTGAAGGATGTAGGTCCGGTGGTCTCCAAAACCCGAGCAGAAGCCACAAAGGTCTTCTCCAGTTTTGATATCCCCAGATCCAGAATGAATGATTGAGTAGAGGCGAAGTAAGTAACAGAACGAGAGCTTTTGGAGCAAGAGGAACCATGAAGAAAATGGAACAGAGGCGACGCCGGCGAGCGGTAGCCCCACCGACGTCGATACACGAGTGTCTTGAGTTGTGGTTTTGATCTAGATCAAATTTCAAATTATATTGTCATTTTACCATTTAGCATATACTAAATATTGTATATTGGTTTTGAGTGAAATCTTAATGATAAATTGTCAAAAATACCACAAGTTAAGTACTACTTTTCAAAAATACCCTCAATCAAAAATATTTAAACGTTTGGGTTTAGACTTTAATGATTAGTATTTATGGTTTAGTATTAAGAGATTTGGGTTGAGTTTATATATGTNCTATTTTATCACAAATTTAGGGTATTTTTGAAAATGTTTTTTTTTATGGTAAACATGAAAAGTGGTATCACCAAAGTGGTACAACTGAAATTTCCGCAATCTTAATACATAATATTCTTTTATACAATGTTTTCGAAAATTTTGTTAAAATTGAGAAATATATGGAAAATTTCAACATTAATTATTTTGGAGTCAATTTAGGAATATTATTTTATTTAAATAATGAACTCTTAAAGTTTGGATAAGGTTTTTATAGTGGAAGTAGAATGTAATGAAAATGTTACTTTAGAGGGAAATTTATAGTTGTACTCTAATTTTAATAGTGTAGACTAGGTCTTGATCCGCACAACCGTGCGTGTGAGTATTTTAATTTCATACATGTAACTACTTGGTTTACATGATTAATAGTATATAATTTTAATATTATCATATTATTAATAGTTTATTATAATATTTTCTGACATAACAATTTTATAGTTTGCATACAATAATTTATCTTTTTGTTTCAAATTATTGGTGATATATCTCTTATTAATACATGAACTCTGACTAAACCTTTACATAATGCAATATTTAGGACAAATTCTATTCAGCTTAATATTAATTTAGATATTATTTTCCTTAAGTGAAAACGAAATATATATTTATATTTTAAGTAAATATGAATATAAATTTATATTGTAAATAAAAAGATTTGAGAATATTTTATTCAGATGTAATTAAGAGAAAATCTATTAGTATCTATTGGATTTGTTTGTTTAGAATAATTTAAATATGTATACAAAAAAATCATTTTAATAATTTTTTTAAGGGTGGTCCAAATAAAAAAATCACACATGAAATAAGTCATGACTTCTGTTTTAATAGTATTGATGTGGCATGATTATTGAAAATTAGTTTAAACTACTTTACCTGATTGGTGAAATATTTACACTGGAGACCAAATGTTTTGAAGTGGCAGAAATTTAGTATCATGTTTATTGATTAATTGTTTATTTTCTTTAATAGTATTAAAAGTTTACTCCAATGTAAATTTGGTCTATAAATTTAGTATCAATGTTTATTGATTCTAATAAAATTTAGTATCAATATGACCATTTCTGCCACTTCAAAACATTTACGGCCTGATAAACTGAAGTTTCATATTTCTTCAGAGAAAAAGATTATGGAAGTATCAGCTGTTCTATTTTGTGAAATAAATTAAACTGTTTTTAGAATTTGATATATGGAGTTGATGTAATGTATGAGAAGAAAGTGGAAATCATGGATGGAACGGTTGAGACTATGGGTGGGCGTTTGGGTACCCACTCGGATTCGGTTTGGTTATATTCGGGTTTCGGATTTTCGGGTTCAAAGATTTCAGTTCTATTTGGATATTTCTAAATTTCAGTTTGGGTTCGGATAATCCATTTAAATAATTTTAAAAATTTTAATATTCCTTGTATATTTAAAACTTCACAAAATCTATAAACAAAATATAAATTTGAATATCATAGGTCAAATTATCTAAGATTAACATATAAATTGGTTTGATTTGAATAATTAGATTGAGAATCAATAGATATTTTAATTATTTTTGGTGTCTTTAGTATACTTTAGCTATTTCGGACATGTATTTTTGACTATTTTTATACTCCCTCTGTTTTTCAAAGATTGATGTTTTAAAATTTTCACATATATTAAGAAAACTCATTAAATTTTGATTGCAAATACATTGTTTTTTGTGAATAACAATTTTCCATAGTTTTTAGCTAATAAAAATTCAATAAACACCATTAATTTTTTTAAAAACTTACAATTTTTCATTAAATTATACATTGAAAAAGTAAAAAATTAATCTTTTTGAAACAAATTTTCTTTACATAACATCAATCATTTAGGAACGGAGGGAATATATTTTAAGTATTTGGGACAACTAAAAGTATCTTATTTATTTTGAATGATTTTAATATACATTAAATCTAAAAATAATTAATATATATTGGTATATAAATCTATTTCGGATATATTCAGGTACCCAAAATACTTCGGTTCGGGTCATGTTCGGTTTCGATTCTTTCAATACCAAAAACTTGAACCCATTCGGATATTTAATTAATTTCGGTTCGAGTTTGATACTACTTCTTCTGATCGGATCCGTTTCGATTCTTCAGATTCAGATTTTTTGTCCAGCCCTAGTTGAGAATAAACATATCAGAATTCATTTTAATTAGTATTTTCTTACAAAAATGAGCAATAAAATGTGATTATATATTATGTATGAAGATTTTCCAATTAGAATCTCTCATTTGTTTGTCCACTGCTGTCAGTCACCATGTAAACTCTTGCAGTCATCTTATAGGTTGAGAAGCAACATACTCAGAAATACATAATAATGAATGTAAAACTGCATATTGTACAACAGTTTTCTCTTGTAAAAAAGGCAACAAAGAAAACTAACAGCAACCAAATGTACTGTAAAACTGTTGCCTTTTTTACAGTTTAATTACTACTTCTTCCATCTTTAATTTTCAGACATGTTTTTTATTTTATTTTTTTCAGAAAGATTACACTGTTCTTTAATATTTTCAACTGTTTTGGACTCAAAACATGTGGACATTACTATCGTGAGTACTCAGACTTTTGGGTCTGTGCAACACGTTCATTTATCCATATATGTTAGGTCTCTGATCTCCTACACCCTCAACCTCATATGCGCAAAGAACACCACATAGTTGAACTGCAAAACTCAGCCACAACTAGTACTAGACATGAGTTTAGAAACAGCTATAAAAATACATCGCTGATAGTCTGATAGTGATCAATTAATCATGGGATAATGAAAGTTCTTTGGTTCATTTATGAAGAGGGGACAAACCTCCTGCGCAGGTAAACAAAGCCTTCTGACTTCTTCAGAAAACGCCTTGTGGCGTATGTGCCTTTCCATAAGACATCTTGGAGAGACTATTGCCTGGTAAGGAGGATATTT
>OVBX01005424.1:0-13127 GCA_900406325.1 Erucastrum elatum
TAGTCTATAACGTGCACGGTACACATCCATACTCCATGCAAAACGATTGGAGTATATGGAGGAAACTACGTTACGTTACGTCACATTTGTTTATTTTTCATGTTTTTGGGACCTTTTTCCTTTCTTGTAAAATCGCAATTGTTTCTTCGATTTTGCTGTGTATGAAATAATATCAAAGCGCGAAGAAGTATTTTTTTTTTGTTATGCCATATGAACTGTTTAAAAAAAAAATTGTCATGTGAACTAATTCCTTGATTGAAAGATTCTTTTTTGGTAGACTTTTTTTTTTTTTTTTTTTTTAAANGAAACAAACTTAAAGTGTTGGGAATATTTGGGATCGTTAAGACGCTTTGAAAATGAATGCGAAGTCGAGTCACGTGCAGTGAATGAGTCTCAATTAGTTAAGAGGGCAATTAACAAATCATGGTTTGTTAACTATGTACATGGGAAATAATAGTATTGTTGTTTTTGTTCGAAGGCTGTCAAAAATAAAACTGTGATGCAAGATGAATATGAAAATTTCACTAGATTTTGATTTTTTTCACTTTTATGAAATATATTATTTTTTTTGTAATTATTGAATTTGTTTATCTTAGTAAATTTTTTTTTTATAATAAATTCGACGCATAAAGTGCTCTGGTAAACTATGTGTTTCTTTGGCTTTGTTTTATTCTTTCTCCAATCAACATATTTATTTGGCTTGTTGTTAAAATAAATGATTATAGACTTTATTCTCCGCATCTGCGCGAATGTATATTTTGAAAAATATGATGATATTTGTTTTTCATGTAATTATTAGGGTTTGGCAAAATAAATCCGAGGAACATAACCGATACCAATCCGAAAATATAGTATCAAACCCGAAATAAATTGATTAAATATTTGAATTATTCAAAATTTTGTTATTTAGAAAACCGAATCAGATCCGAACCGAAGTATTCGTGTACCTGAATTTATCTAAAAATAGATTTACATACTTATATATATATATTAATTTTAGACTTAACGTATATAAAACATCAAGAATGATTTTTTTAAATTGGTTTAAATACTTGAAAATATATATAGATAGTCAAAAATAAATATCTTAAATAGTTAAAGTATAGCCAAATCATCAAAAATACTTAAAATAATTATTGATTCCATATCCAAAATTTTAAATCAAGCCAACTGATATGTTAAGCTTAGGTATTCTGACATATATTATTTAAATTTATAAGTAATATCTTATTTTATTTATTGATTTTGAGAAATTTAAAATATATAGTGATTTAAAACTTTAAAGATAATTTAAATGAGTTATCCAAACCCGAATCAAACTCGCAAAGATCCGAATCAAATTCAAACAAAAATTAAGAAACATCCTAACATGACTGAAATTTTTGACCTCGAAAACCCGAAACGCAAACCGATCAGAACCAAATCTGTATGGATGTCCGAAAACCCATCCTTAGTTTTATCATATAGTTAATCGTATTTTATACGTACCATCCTATAAGTAATCATATAATTAACAGTATTTTATATGTATCATCATATAAATAATTACATATATTATATTTTAAAAACTTAATATGAATTATAAAAATCATAATTTGAGTTGGTATTGCAAATTGGATTTTGTATTGTATTTTTCTTATATATATTGACAGCATTTTTTATAATGAACTTAATAACTTAAGCCCATTACATTTTGTTTAATACCACTATCATTGTTTCCAAACAATTTTTTTTTAAAATACTACAATCCATGTTTCCAAACACTCTAATTTTTTTTAATATGCCTATTTAAGTAACCAAACACTCCGATTTTGTAATTCTATTTTAATAATATAGATGTATATACTGGTTACTGGAGGTCGTACATAATATCAGGTTCATTAAGAATTAAAGTCTTAAATAGCTAGATTTGAGTTTTTAAAAGGGTTATAGTAGAAACAACAATGTCTAACCCCAATTTCCATGTGGCAAGATTCAAGGTATCACATAGTGACACTGACCCAACAATTTCAATGTGTTCTAGTGGTACTTGCCGGGCCGGAAAGAGTGAGTTTTTATGAAGTTGTGAGATCTTGCACGGTAGGGTACTCATTCATGCTTCCATGCAAAACTAGGGAGTGGGGAGTAAATAGAGATCTAGTTGATATAACTCTCCCCGTAAGATATAGTTGTCGTTCGTTTACTAAAGAAAAAAAAAAAGATATAGTTGTCGTAGCAAAACACTATCGATCAGATATAAATGTCTTAAATTATGAGACTTTGACCCATAAAATTCATCATCTCAAATAGGGGTGTTAAGGATAAAGTATAACACAGAAAAATTAAAAAGAAAATCATAAGTAGTATTTAAAGATTAAAGTCAATCCATTTATCTAATCTGTTGAAACTGATAATACAAAACAATACTTTCCTAAATTTATACTCCTTCCGTTCCTAAATGATTGATGTTTTAGAAAAAAAAATTGTTTTAAGAAGATTGATGTTTTATTTTTTCAATGTGTAATTGAATGAAAAATTGTGAGTTTTAAAAAAAAATTAATGGGCTTTATTGAATTTTCATTGGTTAAAAGCTATAGAAAATTGTTATTCACAAAAACAATGCATATTTAATGAGTTTTCTTAATATATGTAAAAAAATCTAAAACATCAATTTTTAAAAAATATAGAAAGTATGTTATTTACAACTTTCATTTTCCATTTCTGACACATTATAACCACTTCATTATTGTCTTTAATAAATAACTAGATCTTAACCCGTCCAACTGGGCGAGTCTTTGTTTATATGATATGTATAAATTTTGAAAAAAAATTAATGGACGAAACTTATACTACTTTAGATCAAGATGATATATAATTTTATATTTAATATGTAGATTTTTATGATATGTATACATTATAGTAGCTTGAGTATCAAGATGAGATATTAAATATTAGTTACGTATTTAGAATTAAATTTATGTGCAGCGAATATTTTTTGTAATGTGATATGTTTAATCTAAAATAAATGTAAATATTAATTAAGTAATGTAATGTGATGGGTATCCTTGTTTCCAAATAGAATTTAATAGGATGGGTATCTTTGTTTCCAAACATAATTTTTAATATAATACTAACTTTGTTTCCAAACAACTCCAAAGTGTACTTCAGCTTTAATAAGATAAATTAATATCATTTATCACAGAAGTACAAAATAGAAATTACATATTTTGAAGTGTTTTATTATATATATATATAAATATATATACATATATATATATATCTTACATTCAATTTCTACTCTTTTTAACTACTTCATTAATTATATTTATCATAATAATTAAACATCATTTATTTGACATCTAAACCATAATAATTCCACCAGTTTACAGAATTTACTTGTGAAAAGAATTCAGAAAATTTTAAAAAGAGTTTTATTTGTTCACATAATAAGTAATGATTTATAACCGGACCGACACCGACTCAGCGTATTCACTGGTTGATTGGTCGAATCGGAGTTTTTGTTTATTAAATATTTTAATATATGTGTATATATAACTAATCATATATAAACGTGTAGTGAATAATATCCAAAAAATAGTACCATAAAAAAACTGAATCTTGAACATAATAAACTAAATGAAAAGATGACAAATAAAAAAAAAGGAAAATTGCCCAAACAGAACAAAAATTCAGCATGATTGTCCCTATAGTATAAAACAATCATTTAGTTGTCCCTTTAGTATAATTTTTTTTCATAATCCTAAAACTAACCTGTGATTAATTTAATTAAAGACATTAAATAATAGAATTTTTTTTGATTAAAAACATGTTAAAAAGGGAAAATAAAAAAAAAAACTTTAAGAAAAAATAAACTTTGTAAACTTTATAAAAATAAAATAATTTCAAAATTTTCTTTAATAAATACATTAAATAAAATTTATAAAAAAACATTTTACAAAGTTTTGTTTTTATTTTGGCAATTTTCCCTTTATTTATTGCTACCAACGAAAACTTTTCAAAAAAAAAACTTAATACGTTTTATTTATTGCTACCAACGAAAACTTTAGTTAATACTTAACAGCTGTTAATAACTTCTCAAAAAAAACGAAACCTAAACAAAGACAACGTGACATTCTCTCAAGAAGATACCATGAATAAGTTTGAGATATTTTATCATTCTACCAACAGATGAACTTGGGATTCTAAGTGGAAGAGAATGCATGCTCTAGCAGAATACAATCAGATTCCGAGGATATAGGACAGGTACAACAAACTCCCTCAATTCGCAGTATAACAATAGCGGGACTCTTTCTCAGTTTTCGTTGGTAGCAATAAATAAAAGGAAAAATAGTTTTTTTACACGAAAAAATGATGTTCATGTCCCATTAGGCTAATTTTATATATTTTATGTTCTATTTGATTAAATATTTTCAAGTTGACAACATTGCCCTTGATTTCAATTAAAAATTTGAAATTACTATTATTAAACCAATTGGTAAATATTAAAATATAAATTACAACTAAAATAATGTTTAAAATATATGAAAATCCCCCAAAACCTAAACATATCTAAATAAATATAATATATTTAGATATATTTAAGTATTTTATAAAATATATTATTATAACTGAATTTCGTAATTACAGTTAATAAATCATTATAATGTATTTATATATATTTACTATTATAATAAAATATATTTTTCATTTATGGAAAAAAATATTTCCAAATACGTATTTTTTTGATGAATCAAAATTTTAATTTCCAATTTGTAGTTATAATTAATAAATCATTATAATTTACTTAGATATATTTAATATTATAAAACAATAATTATTATAATAATACATAATAACATCAAACAGAAAAATCTATACAATGTATTTATCTTAAAAAATATATTGTTATAATTGAAATTTTTAATTACAATAAATAAATTGTTATAATGTATTTAGTTATATTTAATATTATAATAAAATATATTATTCATATATGGAAACAAAATATTACCAAATATTTTTTCCCATTAAATCAAGATTTTCTTTTTTTTTTGGTAAATCGATTTAACAAATAAGAAAACTGAATATTTCCAAATATTTTCTTCCCATATTTTTTGTAACTGATTATCTTTATCCTTATCATTATCCGTAGAATATGTATTATACTATATTTAGAATAAAGTTAACATGTTTGAAATCGAGTTCAACTAGTTTTAGAAGTATTCTGCAGATTCCGATTTCTACAGGTTTTAGATTTATAGTAATGTGTAGATTCCGGTTTCTACATATTTTAAAAAGATGAGTAAAGCGCATAATGTGTTTTCCACATATTTTTAGATTAATATTATTTATGTAGATCACATATTCTAAACATAGTAGATTCAATGAAAAAAGTGGATCATATTTTCTACTTTTAGTAGAACAAATTATGAAATTATAATTTAAATATTTTTAGATATGAAAAAAAATATCAATACCTTGATATAGGTATTTCATCACTAATTACTATTTTTAAATATATTTTATTGTTTGTAAAACTATTTATTTCATTTATTTTGTGAATTATTAAATGGTATCATAGAAAAAAATGGTATAAAAAATTAGTCTAATGGGACATAACACCATTTTTTTGGTCTACAAAAACAATTTTCCCATAAATAAAATAACCAACACATAACTATGCCTAGCATTGGTCAATTACTAGTAAAATTAATTTTACGTTTACAAATATGGTCAAATTCTAACAATTAACACCAAATTAGCTATTAAAATATACAAATGATTTAAAAGATAAGAATTGACAAAAATAAACAACAGTTTTTATAACAAATTCAAAATATACGATATGCGAGTAACGTGAAAAAAACCCCTAAATAAACAAGCTGCAAACGGATTTTGTTGGGAGTTACATTATGTGTGATCTTCATTATTGTCAAGTGTCTACTCTCGGACAGAGATATGCAGACAAAAAAAAAATTCTAAATGGTTTATATTACACTTGGTTCCATTTGTGAGCACCTTATGACAGCCATTGTACAATAGCGCGATTATATATTTTCCGTTTCAGATCTTAATTCCTATGTCATTCCGAACCCTCTTTGGTCTGAGTTTGTCTTTTGATTGGCATGTCCATCATATGTTGCTGCAAAGCTTACGATAGTGAATGAGGAGCCTACATGTTTTTTGTTTTATGTATTGTAGGAACGAACACATGGGACAGATTTGAGCTCCGTGTACAGTACAAGCGTGTGATCGACCTCTTCAGCTCTTCAGATGTAGTGAAGCAGATCACTTCCTTCACCATTAAGCCTGGTGTTGAGAACGAGGTTAAGTTCGTTGATTCTTAGTGCATGTGGAATGTGGTTTAGTTAAAAAAGTGTCTGTGAATTCCAACGATTTTGTCTTTTTTTTTGTTACAAAGTTCATACTTAACTTCCTAAATCAATATGTGGGTCTAAAATCCATAGGCAAAATATGTAAAACCCAAAGATTGACGATTGACCAAATAAAATAAACTATAACAACCCAAAGATTCATCCAATAAAAACAGATTTCAGTTGAACTTAGAGTTTATGGTCTATAACAAATTTATACTTTATAAAAGGTTATAGAAGGAACTAATTTCCTTGATTCTTAATATCATAGTAATCAAACAGAAAATTATTATGCAAAACACGCTTCCAAAATTTGTTTCATTATACAGAAAAATTATTTCTCGCCTCAACACTATAAACATGGGTTTACTTTGACAACACCATTAACATTTTACAAGGCTTTATAAGAAAGAACATACTAAACTCTCACACATGAAAGTCATCGTTCATGTACAGATCCAACGAGGCAACGACAAATAAAGCTCTCGGAAACACACAAAATTTAAACAACAAGAACAAATCACCTACACATGTTGTACTATGTATGACAAATTCTAAAGCAGTTTGTATTGCACAAGAATAATTCTTTTAGTTTTTGGTTTTTAAACAACTAATTTCATTTTACGACGACCTAGTAAGCTCAAATTTAACATAAATGTCAACAAAGACGTTGATTTAAATAGGGCACAATTATTAATGCATCTCCATTGGTTCTTTGCGGCCAATAGAGTGTCTCATTAGATAACATTGGTGAACAAAAGAACTTGAATAGTAATATAGTTGAACTTGAATAAGGTTATATCTACCTTGAAATGCTTACATTTGCTATTATTTTGTACCAAGACATCCATTAGTAGAATAATACTTGAAAAAATTTCCATCCCCGTATAAAATTATAATTATTCTTTTTTTATGTATCAAATTTTCCATATCAGCCTTTACTCATGCCCATCAGTCTTTACTCATGCTCACCACTTCGGTGGGGCTGCTGGCTTGGCTGCTGGCTTAGCTGCTGGTGCTGCTGCTGGCTTAGCTGCTGGCTTAGCTGCTGGCTTAGGTTCTGGCTTAGGTGCTGGTGCGGCTGCTGGTTTAGCTGCTGGTGCGGCTGCTGGCGCGGCTGCTGGCTCGGCAGCTGGTGCGGCTGCTGGTGCGGCTGCTGGTGCTGCAGCACCTCCTGGTATTATCTTTTTCAGGATTTTGGACAGGGCTGGTGGCGCCTCCTTGCCCGTTGCTCGCCTATACAGAATTGAATACGTATGGTTATCAAAAGTCATGGAATCAGATTTTTGAACAAATAATATATATATATATTATTTAAAAAAATTGTATAAATATAGTAAAATTTTCCATCAGAGTAACGAATTTTTAAAAAAGTATATGTACGCATATATAATAATATATTATGTTAGTGTTAAATACTTGTAGAGCCACAGGATGATGGTGACAGCCGTCGCACCGGCGCCACCGGAAGCTGCTAAACCTGTAGTCAGTAAACCAGTGGTAATACCAGCTGGTACGAGAATCGGACTGAATACTACGAATAGTGGCATGGTAGCGATAAATGCGGCGGCTGTGCCGGCAAGGGATACACCGGCGAGCAACAAGAGGAATATTGCGGCTAGTGTAGCTAATATTGATGTTAAAACACTCTTAAACGACGGCTTTCGCTCGCGTTTTTTCTTCCTGAGTATCCCCATTTTTTACTAGTTTGAATGGCTAGAAGAGAGGGGTATGATTCTTTGATCCGATGGTTGTGAGAATTTATGAAGAAGAGATGGATTCATATACATAGAAAGTGGTGTGTTCTACGTGCACGGTACGTGTTTATATATATACCCATGCGAAAGGATACGGGTAAACATTGAGCTCTGTACGTTACGTCAATGCCTTTTCTTTTCGTTTGTTTTTTTATTGTTGGGTTGTCACATTTTTTGCCTCTTTTTTTCGTTTTCTTGTAAAATAGTAGTGGATAGTTTGGGTTTATTCTCGTAAACCAAATGATATCCGGATCATTTATGTTTGTTTAGTTTTAGAAGAAGTTCACCTGAATTTTAATCGAACTTATATATAATTCTGTTTTGTCTGATTAGAAATGGGTTCTATTATACTTTGGTTTAGTTTTGACCTTTGATAGAGTTTGATTTGGTTGTCTCGTGTTATGGTTAGTTATCAACCAAAGGTTCTGTTGGTTTTATTAGGGCGTGTTACGGCTAATCCCACGGCTGTGACAACATTTCAGTGTTAACTTATTTGCTTCTTTTTTCCCATTTTTTTTGCTAACCATGTTAATATCATAAATGAAAGGCTAAGGGTTTTGCATCGTAGAACACTTATACAAATTACATCTTTGGCCAAAAAAAGAAAAAAACAGAGCTGTATAAAATTTGCAGATGAGTTTAAAGAATGGTGATGCTCTGATCAGCCAAGCCAACGGGACATCATTTTCCTGAAATTCTTTCTTCCCTTCGTTGCATGAATCGTATTACATATGACCCTGTCAATGCATTTGAATAATGCTTCCGGAGGTATGTGGATGTTATAATGAAGCACATTATTTATTTGCTTCCATATGGAATAGTGTGTCTTGAGCCGAGAGACAGCTAAGAAGCTTTGAGCACAAGAGAAAGAAAAATGGGCACAAGAGAAGGAACAATCTTGTTTGATATCGTGGTGGTGAAATTTTATGAAAAGAGAGTGACACGCATTGCCCCATGCGAAATGGTGCGAGTGAATGTTCAGATAACGTAACTTGGCCACAATACAATTCTTTTTTTTTTGCCTTCTGAAATCTCAATAATACCATAAAATAGGGTTCAAAT
The DNA here is from genome assembly GCA_900406325.1 of Erucastrum elatum. Lineage (NCBI taxonomy): Eukaryota > Viridiplantae > Streptophyta > Magnoliopsida > Brassicales > Brassicaceae > Erucastrum > Erucastrum elatum. The sequence goes on from OVBX01005424.1 coordinate 9,173, forward strand.
ACAAAATAACTCAAGGCTACAAATTCAATCAACCCAATACACACACTGGCATTGATCAAAAAAACCACATCCAACCTCCCTTCCACGGAGAAACACATCAGAGGAACCGCCTTTCATTGACAAAGAGTTCAAAAAGCCATTTGGGATGACCTTTCGCCACGTAAGATCGAACTCTTCCTTGCCGTGTAATGCTTTGTGTAATAATCGTCCTCCTCTATTTTCCTCCTTTGAGACACTCCTGAGCTGAAACTCTTCCACACTAGCCAATCTCATGTTAAGTTTATCAGCCTGAAAACGCAACACAGGCCATTGATGAGGTTTTAGCACTGCTGCAAAGAGATCCTTAAAGTCACCCGCAAAGACCATCTTATTGAAGCGTAGACTCAGCATGCTCTCCACTGCCCACAAGAGAGTCTGAAATCTAGCTTCTTCCAAGCTGACAATATCAGAGAAAGTATTATGAGATCTGGAAGATCGACCTAATCCAATGGTCAATATTAGAAAATAACATCAACATATTAGAATAGAAAACTTATCATTATTTATTATATACAATTCCATATTAGTTTAGGAAATTAGTTTGATTTATTCTCTATATAAATCATGCATCTTGTAATATTATTTTCATGAGAGTCTAATATAATTCTTCCATAAACACTTTTGTATTCTTTACTCTCATCAATTTGTCATGGTATCAGAACCTAAACAAAACTAAAAACTTATAAAATCTTTTTCATTATCTCGTTGCTCTTCAAAAATCGAAGATCAACATATCATATCATCACCAATTCCTGTGATTTTGTGATCTTTGAAACACAGAACATCAATTCAAAACATCTTCATCATCTCGTTATCATTGCAAAATCGCAGTACAACACATAAACATCTTCTTCATCTTTTTCGATTCTTTGTGTTTTGATATCTCATAAAAAAAATCAAACCATCCATTCATCAACTTTCGTATGGCTATTCGCTCACGAAAGATTTGGATTTTTTAACGACAGTTTACCAGCAGCCGATTCAACCTACCCTGAAGATTGGATAGCAAACAATCTTCTAATTGTAGGATGGATAAAACAAACATCTATCTCAACTCGCGGAATCGCAGAAGAGTTATGAGATATTCATCAAGCTTCTGCAACATCATCGACCATTGTTTCACAAGCCTTGAGTTATTTTTACTACTATATTTTGAAGATGGTTCAATCTCATACGTGTTACCACGTATGAGCTTGAAGCAGTGTATTAGGAGATCTGGAAAATCGATCTAATCCAATGGTCAATATTAGAAAATAAAATCAACATATTAGAATAGAAAACTTATCATTATCTATTATATACAATTCCATATTAGTTTAAGAAATTAGTTTGATTTATTCTCTATATAAACGATGCATCTTGTAATATTATTTTCATGAGAGTTTAATATAATTCTCCCATAAACACTTTTGTGTTCTTTACTCTCATCAATTTGTCAGAAAGCCCTTATACTATGCACAAGAACCACTCCTCTATGATTCCTTACAACCCAGGCAACACCAAGAAGTTTCGAATCCTTGAGCCATTCGAAAGCCACGTTACACATCAACCAATCTTGCTGTGGGGGCTCCCATTTACGTGGCCTCCTAACCAACTTTTCCTGTTTCAGTTGGTTCATCTGTTCGTCCAAGTTCTGAGCCTCCAACCACTCCTCTGCTTCTTCCTTTGCTTTTTTAGATGGATCTCCCTTGGTTCCCATGGTTTTCCATTGAAGAGGAGGTCGTTCCTACTTTTCCAAATGAACCAAATGATCCTTTTGGTTCAAAAGGGAAGAGGAAGTCGGCCGCAATACAATTCAAAAAGGAAAAAACCTTGCCCACAATTTCTTTTCTTTTTTTTTTTGGAAAAGTGCATAACTGTTTTTTAAAGGGCATTTACTTGGCGACATTTACTAATTGGCTATTTTTACATGTAACTTCAAATGATTCTCGAGGCCGATAGATTGTCTCATTTGACAACGTTGGTGAAAACAAGAACTTGAATCAGAATAACATTGTTGAACTTGAATAGGGTTAACATCATCAACGATACATCGCTTCGTTCTTAAAATGTTATACAATAAAAATGCTTACATACTATTACCACGATATTCGTTAGTATCATAATATTTGAAAATTTAACTTCCATCCCCACGTAATAATAATTATTATTTAAAAAAGTTGGATTATTTATCTATAATCCTTTGTTTATACCCACCGCTTCTTTTCATGTACTCGGTGCAGCTGCTGGTGAGGCTGCTGGTGCGGCCGCTGGTGAGGCTGCTGTCTCGGCTTCTGGTTTTGCTGCCAGTTTAGCTGCAGCACCTCCACCTGGAAACACCTTTTTCAAGACTTTTGACATGATTTTTGGCGGCTCCTTGCCCGTTGCTCGCCTACACAGAATTGAATACGTCTGAATATCAAAAGTCATAGTATCAACATGTTCACTACCAATCAACTTAATAATTTGTACGTATACAAACGTATTCAACCATGCATAAACAAATATGTATATGTTCTTAATTTTCCCAATGGTAAATGCGCTGGAGTAACAAATGAATGAAATGTAATTTGCTTTTTTTTCGTAAACTTTTAGAAAAGGTGGGATTCGAGGGGAACATCGATCTTTATTCAATATTTATTCTTATCTTTTATTCAATATTTATTCTAGAAACAACCAAACCTTTATTTTACTAAAACACATTAAGTATGTATTATAAATGCATAACTTTTCAAGTTATCATTTTTAATAAATTTAAACCAATAATAATTCAGTAAGCTCAATTATTATTTTTGAATAAAATGTACTATTATTAAATAAATAAATAAATTTATAAAACATAAAATGTATCTTTGTAAAATAAATTTTCAAAGCTTTTATCTTTTTGAAATGGAAGGATCATATATAACAAAGTGCAATAAAAATCTCAACTTATATATGCGTAAATTAAAATCCGTCAGTCTCCCACCCAATATCTCTCTTATTAAAATAGAAATACACTTTAAAAATATCCCTTAATTTTTAGTATTATTTACAATAGCATACCACTGGGAATTTAATTAATATTCCTATATTTATGCTTGTTTTTTTAGTTTATTTAATGTGCTTTCCTAAAATTAATTAAGCTAAATATTGTCGTTAACCTTCCTATATTAATGCTTGATGTATTAAATAACCCTAAAATTAAGTTGTAAATTTCATTTCCTTATTTAACTACATCATATTTTGCAAACTTAATTATATCATTTAATAAAGTAAGTTTAACTAAATTTTCATGTTCAATATATTAAACTTTACAAACGAACTTTAACAATATTATGTAATATTTTTCAAATATCATTTAACCCCACAAATTTAGTTAGTACTGCCTAAAATTAAAATATATGTATTTCTAATATTTCGAAAATATATGTTTAACCATTACATCTATCATTAATTATTTTCAACAATAAAATCTATTTATGCTGAGATTTAAATATTTTTTTTAATGATTTTAGAACAATGTGGAACGTTTATAACCAAATATTTATATTTTATAATATCCAAATCTCACCTAAAATATATATATTTTAAAATATATGTTTTACCATTTCAGTTACTAATAATTATTTTCAACAATAAAATTTATATATATATTAGCATATGACCTAGGCTATATCTAATCAAAATATCTAAAATGTTTTTACATTTGTAAACTGATTTCGCGTTAAAAGAAATATTATTTGGCCATATCAATTAGTCAATATTTGTCGAAAGTTTAGTGTCGCGTATATATTAATATTTTTTACAATATGTAAAAAGGTTTAAGCTCTCATTATTTATGGCGTAGGGTTAATATTTTTTTCTACATAATGTAAACAATTTATTTTCTTGTTTATAAATACGTTAAATATGGTAAACAATTGAATTAATATATATATATATATATATATATATA
>OVBX01005425.1:0-13127 GCA_900406325.1 Erucastrum elatum
TACGAGAATCTCCCGAGAAGGGTATAACATCCCACGGATTCTGCAGCAGAGACATACATCATTGCATAAACAAGCAAACTTACAAAGTGAAAATAGTAAAAAAGAAAAAAAAAGCATTACCACAGGAGTTGAGAAGCCATATCTTTCCATCAGGATATCGTTTTTCTGGCCTGGCATGTAGTTAATGGTCATCTGCAAAAAAGAACATCAAATTTGAAATCTTGCAATAGATAAAGCAGTTAAGTGAAGGCTGACATGCTGACTGGAAGATATGACTCGTCCTTTACCTCTTCGCCTTTCTTAATTGCCTGACCAGCATTTGACATAACCTCAAGGATACGATCTTTGGGACGCCAATGTAGGAAACAGTTTGGTTCAAAGGAATGGTTCAGCATGTCTGCACAGAAGATGTTCAACACCCTTAGAACCGTGAGACTGTAACGCTTAATTATAATAATAACACTCACCAGCATAAGGAATCATCATGTTCAAGTCTTGAACCAACGCACCGACTCTAGTTTTCATACTAATGCACCGTGTCTGGGCGATACTAACCGCCCATATAAACCTTTCTGCATCTTCAGCAAGCCTCTTGATCTTGAGAGGAACACCTGAATGCTGTTGTTGAAATACAGTATATGTCAATGAACAAAACATAAAATAGACATAAACACAATGTCGTCTGAGGTATGTTTACCCAATTCTTTTCCCAAAATTCAAGGACTCGTTTCTGTTGTTGTCTAATAGTTGAAACAAGTTCAGGATCTTGAAGCTCCGCAAGATCTTCCTATGGCAAACAAAAAACACACACAGAGAATTAAGATATCAGTGATATCATATCACCAATGTACCTCAAGGAATCAGTTTAACAACTATGATTAAGACTAAATCAAACCTCAGTAGCTAGAAGCAAGCTGCTACACTCATTAGCAGCAGGTAGAAAATCTCCATAGAGTCTCCAGAAATGATCTTCCCGATCAAATGAGAATAGCAGAAGACACGCTAACCTGAGATCCCAATCTCTCTGTAAACACACAAACCACATAAACAAAGTTACAGAATAATCATGAAACCAATAGCAATATACAACTTTCAAGTTATTACTTCAGGATCAGTTGAGTTGATGATATCGAAAATGGGATGACCAATAGGAACAATGTCAGGGAAAAACATCCAAGGGTGCTTCTGTCTGATTGTTATCATCAACTCATGAGGAATCTCCATTATCACCTGCCACAAGATTCAAAAATAAAAACAATTAAATGAAAGAAACTAAAAATAAAGTTGTGAACTTTAAAAGTAATTAGAAGACAGACTCTAGCACGACGGCGAGGTTCAATATCCTTAGAAGCATAGACACCAAAACCATCAGGTCCTTCCTTAAACTCAACTCCATAAGCTCTCACTCTTCGAACATATCCAATTTTGTAGAAATCCGGATCCGCTGGCTCCAGCTAAGTCAAAACAAGCAAAAGGGCAACCTTAAATCAATCTCAACTGTCTAAAGTTACGACCTTTTGAAGGATATATTCAAAGTGCTTACCTCGGACGAGGAGGACTCCTCAGAAGCAGGGGACTGAAACAGAGGGAAAGGTTGTGTCTCGAGAGAAGCAACTTTGATGGGTTTTACACTGTTTTGTCTCTCTCTTGCGAAACTGCTTCTGGGTCTTGGTGCTGAGACAGTTCCATTGCAGAAACCCTTTATCTGGAGGGAGAAAATTATGAGGAACTTAGACAATTATAGAATAAAAGACAAGAACAGAGTACATACAGAGAGATATAAGAACCTGAGGTTTAGAGATGAAGGTGTTGATCAGGTAGTGAAGAGAGACGGGAGAAGCCATTGTTCCTCGACTGAAATGGGTTTAGGAGGGTGAGGGGGGAGACAAAGATCGTTATCCTTTGTTTTCAAGTGTTGGATTCTCCATAGATATTTTATAGTTATTTTATTTACGGTATCAACAAAGCTTTCATAGCTCAGTTGGTTAGAGCACCCGTTTAGTAAGCGGGAGGTCTTGAGTTCAACTCTCAATGAAAGCAATTGTATTTTTCATTTTGTTTCTTTTCTTTTATCAGTTGCTTAAGCATGTATCCGAGTTATAGTTGTTGAGACAAAACTACTATTCAGTATTGTGAAAGCGATTGTTCATCATACGCCAAATAACTACTAAATGTATTACAATGTTTTGGGTTTCGTAAAAGCTTTACCAAAGAAATTGTCTTGAGTTCAACTCTCAATGAAAGCAATTGTATTTTTCATTTTGTTTCTTTTCTTTTATCAGTTGCTTAAGCATGTATCCGAGTTATAGTTGTTGAGACAAAACTACTATTCAGTATTGTGAAAGCGATTGTTCATCATACGCCAAATAACTACTAAATGTATTACAATGTTTTGGGTTTCGTAAAAGCTTTACCAAAGAAATTGTCTTGAGTTCAACTCTCAATGAAAGCAATTGTATTTTTCATTTTGTTTCTTTTCTTTTATCAGTTGCTTAAGCATGTATCCGAGTTATAGTTGTTGAGACAAAACTACTATTCAGTATTGTGAAAGCGATTGTTCATCATACGCCAAATAACTACTAAATGTATTACAATGTTTTGGGTTTCGTAAAAGCTTTACCAAAGAAATTGTGCTCCATCTCCATAGATTCGTTTCTACTTTCTTGTCATCCTTACTGAGCATTTTCCCAGCATTCTCAGATATAGAGGGCCGTGGTTGGCAAGTCCAGTTATATCCTTGTAAACTTCACATGAAGCACATGAACACACTTATCAACTAACTAAACTGGCATAATTTGGAATCTGTTTTCTTTGATACTTTGGAGAAACACTACGGTATTCAGATTGAGTACATGTTTCCTGTTGATGATGTTGAGGCTCAAGCTTTGGTTGGTTAGTAACAAAGGTATGTTCTCTTTCTATGGAAATGGTGAGACCTCTGCGGTGTGCTTTAAAAGGGTTCGCGGGCTTGGATCACTGGACAAAGAAAAGATCAATCACCTGGGACAATATCAGAGATTCCTGTTGTTCAAGTTGATCCAGTGTGTGAAGGGTTAGTTGGTGGAGCTGGTAGTTTAGTTAAGTGGACTATAGCTATTGTACCTGTGGTATATTTCTATTGGATGTGAGACGTTGCACGAAAGCGGTTTACCAGGTCAGCACGAAAGAGAAGGGAATTGGTGGTGAACAAAAGAAGTTTGCTAAAAGGAAGTTGTATCTTTGGGAGTTCCCCTACAATACTTGTGTTCCCAAATAACTCTTCAAGAGCTATTGAGTATCCATCAGAGAAGAGACGCGTTGATTCTTTAACTTCATATGATTGAATCTTGTTCGGTAAAACCACTCAAACTTAACGAGGAGAAAGAGATCAGTTAAGAAAAAGATTCACCCTCGTTCAGAATGCTAGAACAGATGAATATCAGTAGATTTCTCTTCTGAAGCTTTTTGCATAGTTTTGTTTAAAAGAGTGTGCCTATTTTCTGTTAGTTTATACAGAACTTTTCATTCTGTTTTCTTTTTTGCTTCTGTACGATGATTATATCAACAATTTTCAAATGAGTATATACTAATAAAAGGCAAAGATTCAAAACATCAAAGCAGAGTTATCTTCCTGATTTATCTATGTACTCAAGTTATCGAAACAACCAAAAGGGTTCTCAATCTCCGCAGTGAGTCATGTAGAGTAACTCATCTTCATCTTTGTGTTCTTCATAGATTGAAGATTTCATGTTTGAAGAGATCAATGCAGCTGTTAATAAAGCAAAAAGAGACCAGTGAGACCAACTTTGGTGAAAAATGAATCTTATATTATATGGTGTTGAGAGTTTACAGCCCTTACCAGTTGGAGGCATTAATGTGTTATTGACAAAGACTAATATCTCAGCTCCATGCTTGATTCTTTTGGCACAACGTATTTAAGCTGGCCAACGGTAAGGTTGGCAGGGACAAGATACCTAAAAGAAAAGTGATAGAACATATTTGTGTAAGATTAAGTATAATTTTCATGATAATTATATTACAAAGAGAGATAAAAGAGATGAGTTCTTGTCAATGTCAGGAAGTTTACTTTGTCCAGCCTTTTCCATAATCACCTACAAATTTCAGTTTCTAAATTAGAAGACAATAATTGTAGTAGTTTAATCCTTTGTAATAAAGTTTCTAATTCATTGTTTAGCTTGTATTCATTTAACGTTATTGTGTTTTTTTTTGTGATTTGTGCAGTAAAGTAAATGACACGAGAAGATTAGAGTTCCCAAGGGTGTTAACTAACCCAAGGTATGTCTCGAGAGCAAAGATACAAGGTAGATTAGAGCTCGATCACTCACCAAGCTCACGTCACTCACCATACAATCGTCACTCACCAGATGATCTATGCGATAGAGAAACCCGTAGAAGAAACCCTGAAGAAATAACCCTTTTCCGTGTTTCCCACTCTCTCTCGCTCTCTCTAGATCTCTGTGACGATAAGTAATGCTCTACCTTGCTTTCTCTTATCTTTGCTCTTTATATACTCTGCTGATTAGAAAGATTCTCTGACTGCTTTCAGTTACGCCAGCTCACCGAATCTAATCACAACTTGCACATGGTTTGTTACGCATGACCACCTGAAGCTTCTCTTCAAGTTGCAAACCAAAATGCACAGTATTGCTTCTTGGACACTAAGTAATGACAACTCTTCTGCTGGGCTTCCACATTTTTATGTATCGGCCCATCCTTTGTCATTCAGCCCAAAAGAAGCCCGGTAATGATCAACCACTAGTGACAAATCTCCACCTTGGTTGACATACCGACAGCTACTCACCGCAGCTTCCTTTTGCTTTTCCAAACTGTAATCTTGTCGGAAAACTTCTATAGATCTTCACCGATCTAATAGACCACCTCCCCATATCTTTACCGGAATAGAAAGAAACCATTTACCCAGATCTTAACCAATCCAGAAAATCCTGTATCCAAATCTTCACCGATCCAGAAAACAAAGAATACTCTAAACCTTCGTAGATTTAGAAACAGTCACCGAGAACCCTCAAGTGACTTCTACCTTCTTCAAACTTCTTCACCGGAACTGATTTTTTTTGAGAATATCAGCCGGATTCTCCAAAATACCAATCTTCGAAACCTTCACAGAGCCATCAGCAACCACGTCTCTGATGAAATGCAGATGAACATCAATATGTTTTGTTCGTTCATGGAACACACTGTTCCGAGCTAAACACAATGTGCTCTGAGAATCAGAGAAAATCTCCACCTGCTCATGTTTGAATCCAAATTCTGAAGTAATTCCCTTCAGCCATAAACCTTCTTTTGTAGCTTCGACTAATGCCATTTATTCTACTTCCGTTGTAGATAAAGCAACAATGTGCTGAAGACCGGAACGCCAGCTCACGGAATTCCCTCCAACTTGGAATACATAACCTGTAATCGACTTTCTTCGATCCAGGTCTGATGCATAATCACTATCACAAAATCCCTTTACTTCAAAACTTTCTTGTTTCTTGAACGTTAAACTCAAATCAGTAGAGCCTCTAACACATCTCATCAACCATTTAACTGCCTTCCAATGTTCTTCTCCAGGTGCACTCATGAAACGACTCACAAGACCCACAGCATAAGCAATGTCTGGTCAACTTCCTATCATGGCATACATGAGGCTTCCAATTGCATTCGAGTAAGGTACACTCTCCATAACTCTCTGTAACTCCACTCGTTCTTCAACTTTAGTACTAGACAACTTGAAATGAGAACCCATAGGCGTAGACACTGGCTTTGACTCTTCCATCATAAAATTCCTCAACACCTTACCTAGATAATTGCCTTGGGATAGAGTTAGAATACCCTTCTCTCTGTCTCGATGAATATCCATTCCTAGGATCCTTCTCGCAGGACCTAGATCCTTAATTTCAAACTCACTGTTTAGTAAATCTTTGAACTTGCTTCATATCTTTAGCAGCCACCAACATATCATTAACATATAGGAGCAATTAGATCAATTTACCCTCACCATAGGACTTATAGTAAGCACAAGAATCATACGGACTCCTCACAAAATCCTGAGACCTCATGAAGTCATCAAATCTTTGATTCCATTGTCTCGGGGATTGCTTCAATACGTAAATAGACTTCTTAAGCAAACACACTTTATCCCCCTTCTTATATCCCTCTGGCCGTTCCATTAGGATTATTTCTTCAAGATTGCCATGTAAAAAGACAGTTTTAACATCCAACTGCTCTAGTTCAAAATCCTGATGAACCACCACAGATAAAAGAAGTCTTATAGTAACATGCTTAACCACAGGAGAAAACACCTCATTATAATCTATTCCCTCAATCTGAGAATAGCCTTTTCCCACAACACGACCTTTAAACCTTCTCCCTTCTCCTCCTGGTACCCCGGGTTTTATCTTAAAAATCCACTTGCAACCTATTGTTCTTTCTCCTTCAGGACGATCAATAAGAACCCATGTTCTGTTTCTTTCTAGAGAATCCATTTCTTCATCTGAAGCTCTTCTCCACTTCTTACCATTTCGGCTACGAATAGCTTCACCGAAAGTCAAAGGTTCATCTTCTTCAATGATCTCAGACATCATTAAAGCGTAAGTAGCAACATCTGCATCATCAAATCTGCTTGGAGGCTTTATAGTCCTCTTCTTTCTGTCATGAGCCAACATATAATTTTTAAGATCAGTAGAAGTTTCTTCTTTATCTGATTCACTCTCAGAATTTCCTTCTTTACCATCTCCAGAAGAACCTCCACCTACAAATGAAGACTCTGGTTGATCTCCTGTCTCAGAATCAGTAGGCAGAAGAAATGACCCAGACTTCTTCATTTTGTCTTCTAGCTGCTCACTTTTCCTTGACTTCTCAATATCCTTGAAAAAAACATCCTCATAGAAAGAAACATTTCGACTTATAACAATCTTCTTATCTTCAATACTCCAAACTCTGTACCCTTTAACTCCTTGTGGATATCCCATAAAGACGCCTTTCTTTGCTCTAGGCTTCAACTTTCCCTGATCAACATGGTAATAGACTAGACACTCAAACCTCCTCATATGACTATACTCTGGTATTCTCCCAGACCAGACTTTCTCTGGTACCTTGAGATTAAGAGGAATAGAAAGAGTCCTATTAATCATTTAGACCACAATAGATGAAGTCTCAGCCCAGAACTCTTCACCCAAGCCAGTTTCACTCAATAAGCTTATGACCTTCTCCAATATCGTTCTGTTTAACCTCTCAGCCACACTGTTCTGCTGAGGGGTATAGGGGCAGGTTTTATGTCTTATAATACCCTTGGACTTGCAAAAATCATCAAACCTTTTATTACAGTATTTCAACCCATTGTCTGTCCTTAGAGCTTTAAGCGTTTTCCCATTCTGATTCTCAACCAACGCTAACCACTCAGAAAACTTAGAGAATGCTTCATCTTTCGTCTTTAGAAAATACACCCACACCTTTCTCGAGTAATCGTCCATGAATGATATGTAATAATGACACTTAGATAAAATTGGAGTCACGTTAGGAGAACCCCACAAATCAGAATGAACATATGCTAATGGTTCTTCTGAATTCTGTTTACCAGTCTTGAAAGATAATTTGTGAAATTTTCCTAACACACAGTGTTCACATGTTTCCTTTCAGCTATTTCAACCCCTTTAAGGAAACCAGACTTCACCAGGCATTGCAGCCCTTTGATACTTATATAACCAAGACGGCTGTGCCACAGAGACGTGACATCAAGTTTAACTTCTGCAACATTTACTTCCTCTTTTACTGGAGCACCGTCAAGAAAATACAAGATATCCTTATAATCACCAGCTAGAACCTCTGTATCACCTCGAAACACCTTTAACCTATAATTTCTTGACTGAAACCAGCAACCAAGAGTCTCCAGCTGCCCAAGCAAGATCAGGTTTCTCCTCGCTGTTTCAGAAAACCTCACTCCCGTTAGAACAACTTCCGTCTTGTTCTTGTTGACAAACTTCACTTTACCAATGGCTGTTATCTCACAGTAAGTGTCGTTTCCCATAAAGATATTTCCTCCATTTATTTCTTCAACATCAAACATTAAGTCTTTCCTGAATGTCATGTGATAGGAACATCCCGAGTCAAGAACCCAACCATCTCTGTTAATCTGGCTAGACGCAGTCAGCATGACTAGTTCTGAGTCTAGAGCCTTTCCAATACTCGCTTCAGCCTTTAAGGTATTGTTATGGTTGGTTCTCTTTGGACATTCTCTCTTGAAATGACTTTCAGACCTGCAAATCCAACAAGCTCTTTTAGATTTCGGTCTAGACTTGCTCCTACTCTTGCTGGACTTATTCTTTGATGTGGTCTTCTTTTCAGAACGACCTCTCTTCTGGAAGTAAAGACCTTCATTTGTATTACTAGATGACACCTGCTTTCCTTTAGCCTTCATGTCAAGTTCTATTGAGTAAGCAGCTCTAGTAATATCTTTAAGTGATATTGTGTCTTGATCTCTCCCATACTTCAATGTGTGAACTAACGGGTCAAACCTTCTAGGTAAGCTATTGAGCAGTATAACAGCTTGGTCCTCCTCACTTAGTTCAACATCAAGACTCGCAAGATCAGACACCAGCTTCATGAATACATCCAGATTCTTGTCCAGGTTCTTCTCCTCTTCCATCTTGAAACTGTAAAACCTCTGCTTCAGGTAGAAACAGTTAAGTAGAGACTTGATTTGGTAGGTTCACTCTAGTGCAGTCCACATCTCTAAAGCCATTTTAGACTTGATGACCTTTCTTAGAACCATATCGCTCAAACTCATACTCAACAAGTTCCTCACCCTTTTATCCTTTTCAAGCCACTTAGGATCCACAAGAGAACCCTTAGAATCGGAATCATCACTCGCAACACTCTTTCCCTTAAGATCCACCTCAACAGGTTGTAGAACATAGTCTAAACCCTGGATCTCAAACTGAGCCAAAATCTTGTGTTTCCACAAGGCAAAATCACTTTCTCCATCAAACTTATCAACTTCAAACCTTCCCTTTGTAGGTTCCATGACACACACACCCCAAGCTTGATCAGAACCTGAGATAACGTAGACGTAGAAAACTCACAAAGATACCACACCAATAAGAAATCCAGAATACCAGAAAATACCACTGAGAAAACCAGAGATAACCACACAGATGTTCAGATCTGAAACTGGTGACCCAAACACAAAACTGATCAGGAAGAGATTCCTTAACCTGATCAGATCTATGAATGAAAACCACGGATACCACAGATATGAAACTCCCTGAACCGTATAACACGGCTCTGATACCACTTGTAGTGGTTTAATCCTTTGTAATCAAGTTTCTAATCCATTGTTTAGCTTGTATTCATTTAACGTTATTGTGTTTTTTGTGATTTGTGCAGTAAAGTAAATGACACAAGAAGATTAGAGTTCCCAAGGGTGTTAACTAACCCAAGGTACGTCTCGAGAGCAAAGATACAAGGTAGATTAGAGCTCAATCACTCACCAAGCTCACGTCACTCACCATACAATCGTCACTCACCAGATGATCTATGCGATAGAGAAACCCGTAGAAGAAACCCTGAAGAAATAATCCTTTCCCGTGTTTCCCACTATCTCTCGCTCTCTCTAGATCTCTATGACGATAAGTAATGCTCTACCTTGCTTTCTCTTATCTTTGCTCTTTATATACTCTGCTGATCAGAAAGATTCTCTGACTGCTTTCAGTTACGCCAGCTCACCGAATCTAATCACAAGTTGCACATGATTTGTTACGCATGACCACCTGAAGCTTCTCTTCAAGTTGCAAACCAAAACGCACAATATTGCTTCTTGGACACTAAGCAATGACAACTCTTCTGCTGGGCTTCCACATTTTTATGCCTCGGCCCATTCCTTTGTCATTCAGCCCAAAAGAAGCCCATTAATGATCAACCACTCGTGACAATAATATTATCTAAATTTAGATAAGAGAACAAGAATATAATTTGTACCGGGATAGTCACAAACCAAAGCATCAAACAACAACATAAGAACAAACCTACCATTTGGTAAAGATTATGTAATATAAAAGGGTTAAGAGATTAGTTAGGATTGCTTTAGTCTAATTTTGCATTCCTAAGAAGCAAGAACGGGGACTAAGAGAGAGAGATAAACAGCAGACAATGTATCAAAATAATATAGAAAGCCAAAAAAATTCTATAAACACGAAGCAAGTTTTCCCAAGACTTATGATCAGAATCAAAGCTAAAAAATATTTCTTCTGCAATTAAGAAAAAAAAAAGAGGGAGTCAGCGATCAATATGCAGCTGAAAGAAGAAGAGAAGATATGATGAGAGACTAACCGAGAGGATTCGAAAGTACAAAAACAAAGACAATATATAAGTTGGTTCAATAATGGCATTACAATATTTTTTTCTCATAAATTATCAACAATGACATTATAATATATTTTTCTCACAAATTATCAATTAATGCATTTCGCAATGAAACATAAGCTATTTTATCATTGATATTCATAAACCGAGCAAAAAGATTTTGAAATCTAACATTTTCTGCAATTTTGATATTCGGAGATGAAGCTTCTCTCCCAAATTCAATTGGTGCATCAAATTCACGCACATTCTCAATTTTCATATTATTTAAAATTATAGTACATGTAAATCATGATGTTATGTAAAATATTTTTTTCTAAACAGAACAAGTCTTTTCACAGTAGATTTTTTATGTTATCATTATTTTTACTAGGATTTGGACCCCCGCGAATCGCGGAGGAAGCTGTATATTAAATTTGAAAAATACATATTTCAAAATATTTTAAAATTGTTACATATTTCAAAATATTTTAAAATTATTACATATTGATTAGAATTAAAATATACCAAAATATTATGCAATCCTTAAAAAATATTGTTATAAAATATAAATAAAATGTACTTAACAGTGAGTTACACTAGAGTGATGTAAAATTTACAGTGTCTAAAATGATAAAATATAAATTTTGATGGAAAATGAGTTGTTGTTATATGAAATTAAATGTTCAAACTTCAACTATTAAAAACATATTTAGTATAACAAACGGTTAACCATGAATTTGTTATAAAGTATTCTCTGAAACTAAAACTTGAACTTGGAAGACAACCTAATCGAGTTCTAGATCACTTGTCTTTAAAAGCATTATAACTCTTTGTCAAACTTAAGGTAACAAAAATATACGTGGAGAATAAAATAACCAACTCTCTTATTAAAGACTAAAATGTAAAAGATAATAGTTTCTTTAAATAGAATTTATAAACCGTTTGGGTTTGTAAATTTCTCTCTATTTTGTTCTCTTTTCTTCTTTATTTCAGTATTTCTTATGATTGCATTTTGTTAATACACACTGCTTTGAGCTTTTTATATAGAAACCAAATGGTACAATAGTTAAACTTCAAAGATTTCACAGGTTAAATTGGGTTCCAATGGTTGGTTACTAAATGTTGCAATGAACAACAGTTACTAAATTATGCAATGACTGGTCATGAAATGTTACATTGGTTACCAAAAAATGCGATAGTACAGCTTAAATTGTTTCGAATATCCATCTACATATTACAGTAATCTGTTTAAATGGCCGCAGTGATTCATTAAATATCTAAGAAAATATATATTCTACAAATTGAATCTCAATTTTGTTTTTCAAAACATGCTTTTTGTTTGGAACTTAACACACTATGATACTACTGTTTATGAATAGTTTGATTTGTGCACTTTAACATAATAACTACTCTTATAAACAGAAACAATTTTTAGAATACACTCTTTGATTCAACATATACAATTTCATATGTAACTATTACAACTAAATTCAGATTTAACTAACAATATACAAAGAGAAAATATTTATAAAATGAAAAAAACGTGGTCACAATATAATAATGCCATTATTAACATTTTTATAATATTTGTTATTTTTTTTTTAATTTCAGTTTCATTTTTATATTGGTTTTCAAATAACATAAATACAGAAATGTTTTAAACAATAAAACGTGATATAATACATAAACATATTTATGATATCACTAAAATTGAAATTTCATCACTAATAAGATTCATATTTTAAAACTAAAAGGTTTTCCTTTAAAAAATAGTTCAAACAACATAATAGATATTTTTCAAAATTAAATTTTAATTTTACTGTATTTTCTGTTAAATTTCTTTCCAAATAACATATATAAATGGAATATTTATAAAAAAGGTGATATAATATAAATAATCGAGTTCCTTTAAAAATACTTATAAAAATAAAAACATGGTACCTAAAAAATATTCCTTTGAAATATAATCTCAAAGAACATAATATATATTAAAAATAATTAATATCAGCATAAACTGAAGAATAAATTTTTAAACAGCATAAACTAATATATTTAATGAACTAGACCTATTATACATAATGAATATTTTTCTCGGTTAGTTTAACTCTAGATAGCAAAAAAAAAATAGTAATCCTCGATTCCTTCTCATGGGTTATCAACAGACATTATGTGATGAAAAAAACAAAAAAAAAGTATTTCATAGTTTTTCTACTTTTTTTTTGAAAAAGAGTTTTTCTACTTTTGGGTGAAAATTTACTGACAAGTGTACGTCGATGGCTTCATTCTGGCACATTTTCATTTTCTCCTTTTAAAAAGGTGTCGATTGAAACCGCCATGGCTGTGGCTACTCTAGAATAATTCTGCAGAAAAACTTCAATCTATAGATCTCCAATGGGTACATAAAGGCTACTCTAGAAACATGTGTTGCTTCCCCTGTTCAAAATTACGCTAGGCGTTACGCGTGCGGTCGACCCGGGCCTAGCGCCGAATCAATTAATCGGAGAATACGCGGGGATTAAGCGGGGCCTAGTTTTAGTACTGTTATAGCTGTATATGCGAATATATACCTCTTAGTTTTTGTAAGATTACTATAGAGCCACTTAGTGTAGTGGTACTGCACTGATTTTTCATTCCTATAGGTCATGAGTTCGAGGCAAGGTGTAGTATTAATCATTGATTTTTTTCATTTTAACATAAAGAAGGTCAAAAAAGTCATTTCTCGTTCATCTTCCTAAAAACCCTACTATGAGTTCTGTATTTTTTTTCCTGCCGTCAACCATTATCTTTAG
>OVBX01005426.1:0-13126 GCA_900406325.1 Erucastrum elatum
CAAATATTTAATTACTATTTAATTTCTTAATAAAATTGTAACTATACTTTGTTAATTTTTTAAAACTAAAAATTTAAAACTGTTTAGAAATAATATTCAATATTAATACATAAAATGGCTAGGACACATGTGTACAGCTATGCAACACCACAAATTCAATATAGTTATCAAAAATTCTTACTAATANTTTTTTTTAAATTATATACGATTATAAAAACACATATATAATTACAAAAGAAAACATATGTATGAAAATTTAATTTCTACTAAAACAAACTTGAAACAAAAAAATATACACGTTCTATCGAAATATGCTTATACAAACCAAGAAACATAAAAATTGTATTATACAAAATTATTAAAAAAATATGCTTACAAAGTAGAAAATATACCTCTTGAGGGCGGATCAGAATCTAGTTAATTTTAAATGCTCAAGATGTACTGCAAATCGGAATATGTACTGAACATCTCATACATACGAGAAGAATTAGAATAAACATTATTACTCCTTTTGAAACGTTTTCACATTATACACAACACATACGAACTGTTGATTACAAGATAAAAAAGATTAACTGAATATAAGACTACGAATCCAATAAATGTTCTACTTTGTAAGAGATGTACGGACTATAGAAAGTCCTTCGAATTACATTAATGATATTTGATTATGTCGGATATTATCTATATTGCTAGTGTTGTTACATCAAATATTCTTACTTATAGAAGAAAACTACATGTGTGTACGTTATAAACTGACCGTGTTTTCTAAAGTAAAGAGATGCTTTTAAACAAACCTTTCAGCTATTATAATAATATTACCAACAAAAATCTTGATCAAGCAATGTGTTTATCAACTACAGCCAAAAGTATTAAGCATTTGTACTTGATATAGACTCCAGACAAATTGTAGAAAGAAGGAAGAGAATATAAATGTTCTCATTTATTTGGTGGAGGACCAAGTGTGGACCAGAAAATAACTTACCCAATCGCATCTCAAGACAAGCGAGAAGATACTATATGGGCATCTAATTACAGTGTTTCGTTTATTATGAAAATTACTTGGACCAACTTTACCACCAAATTCTTTAAAACCAGATATATATACAGAAGTAAAGTCAGATAATTAACATAATATATGCAAATCTAATAACCATTATTAGTCCAAATAGTTGATTTATTTATTATAATATTTTTTTATAATCAGTGTTAGTGGATGGCCTCATAATTAGAGGTTTAAAAACATGGTGTAAATTCATTCTTCTTGTAGAATCATTTTCTACTAAAAACTCATTCACTTTCATATGATAAGTGAAAGTAATGCCATATTTTATGTCTATTAGAAAATTTGGGTAATGAGTTGCCCAAGATCTACATTCACCTTAAGAGATTTTTTTTGTCAACCTACCTTAAGAGATTATTAGGCTGTTAAAAACTCAAAACCCCTTTAAAGGAAAACTCAAACCATTTTTAATTATCATATATCAATTATTAGGTTAACTAGCAAAAAATATATCAATAATTATGTTAAGACCACCAAAATCAATGATACTTTATTGATTTACAGTTTGTGGAGTTTAAGAAAACTTATGTAAAAAATAATCTCAATTTCATTTGGACCATGTATATTGCCTTAGCCACATATATCTTTGAAACAATCTAAAAGTTATTCTTATATGATGTGTTTGACATATAGGAAATCAAATATATAGTGTTATACTTGATATATCAGTTTTAGTTGGTCATTGTCAGCATTTATAGTGATCATTAGGTGTATAATATTTCATGATATGCTAGTGTATAGATCAACATTCTTTTTAAGTGGTTGATAAGAGAGACTATAAATTTCAATCTCTGAGTCATCTTCCAATAATAGTATGAAGATTAGTTGCTCTCTCATGTCAACGTTTTGTCACATCATTTACAAATATGAATGCAGTCTCAGTCGTTTTAATTTCTTTCTTGATATATGCATCATCACTATATGCTTCATATTGATTACATGAACTTACAAAGTTAATGTTACATTACATAAACGTCAACATCTACAAAGTGCATGAAACTGTAACAAAAAAAAACGAATTATATCATCCTCTCTTTCGATAAAGTTTACTTGCTAACTAGAACCAGTCATGAACTAAATCAAGCATTTACTTCCAGCTTCCATTCTAAGTATTGTTTAGTTGGCCAGCAAAATATAGATGTGTAGGTTCACTAGTATAGTGGTTTAGTAGACATCTTCTACTGAGTTGAAGGAGGTGGATTCGAGGCTATCCTTGTTGATTGTATTTTCTTTTTTCATTTTTATGTGTATGTTTTGTGGCGAGTTGTCCAAAGACAAAAAATAGTTTCGTGGCTTAGGATTTCACATTTTCTAAATCTTTGAAACTGGCTCTATCAAACAGATATATAAACTCCTTTGTTTTCTTTTTTTTTTTTACTGGAAAAAAATACATATATAGTTTTGAACTTTTAGGTTTTTGTTCTTGTGGTTTACTAACACACTTGATTCAATTTGATTTGATCTAAATATACATTTGTTTGACTATAAATCAGTCAGCTTATTAGCTATGTTTTCACAAATGGACTTGACATGAAAGCCCATTAAGAGCCCACTATGTCCACTTCGAGCAAACTGACGAAACTAACCTTTGACCGATCAGGAGTAGTCTCCTCGGAATCGTATAAAGCCTGAGGAAGGAGACGACGGAGAGAGAGGTAAGAGGAAGAGAGACTCAAAGGACAAAGGGAGGCGGGAAGACTCATTCATCTCTCTTTCTCTCTCTTCGCCGGCGATCTCTTCCTCTTCGCTCCGGGAACATGGAAACGGTTGAAACGCCTTCCGCCGCCGTCGTCAAATCGGAAGACGCGATTGGCTCAACTGCGGATATTTCCCAACCGCAGCCGCCGTCAGGTGAAGTGGATTCGTTACCAGCTGCTGGATCTTCCGATGACGTTGTTGTTGTTGTTGTCTCGGAGATACCGTGTTTGACCCCGTCAGATGACGCTGTTGTTGTTCCTGAGGATGAGTTGAAGAAGAAGATCATTAGACAGGTAAATGTATTTTGATCTTCTCTCTCTCTGCCTTTTGAGATCATTAGTAGGTTCTGAATCAAGTCTGTTGTGTTGTGTTTTTGTTTGCAGGTTGAGTACTACTTTAGTGACGAGAATCTTCCTACTGACAAGTTTCTTCTCAATGCTATGAAGAAGAACAAAAAAGGCTTTGGTTAGTTTATTACATATCTCCTTTGACTCTATAATAGAGTCTTCTTTGTATGATCCATCAACTTTGAGGATATTTCACTTTCTGATATTTTTTTTAACATGTGTCATTGAAAGGTTGAGACTTTGTGACTTTATGAATTAGAATATGTGCTTAAGGTAGACTTAGTTTCTTGAGTCTGTTTTCTAGTGCGGCCAGCTTCTTTGGCTTTTAACTCAAGTTGCTCATCTTTGGAAGTTTGTGACTCTAGAAACTAGAATGGGTGCTTCTTGGTGTTGTTTTCTCTGGTCAATTGCTGATCAAATCTCGTTATTACTTTAATTAAAATATTTTGGTTGGCTTATGATTTACTCCATCAACTAATTGTGTATGAACTTTTGAAATGCAGTTCCCATATCGACCATTGCTACGTTCCATAAAATGAAGAAGCTTACACGAGACCATGCTTTGATTGTATCCGCCTTAAAGGAGTCGTCATTTCTTGTAAGCTTCTCTTCACAGCAGCCTTAATAGTTAGGCTTAGTATGAATGGAAATCGATGGAGTAATCATATAGGCGTTAGGAAATTAAATTAGAATAGCAGATGAAAAAAATTGTACGGATTTTGAGTGTCTGTCTGGTCAAACCTGCAGGTTGTTAGTTCGGATGAGAAGAAGGTTAAGCGTCTGAATCCTCTTCCTGAGGTCAGGGATCCAAAGGTATCATCAATTTCCTCAAAACATGAATGTAACGAATGTGTTGTATAAGTTGCTTCCTTTAGTCGCTCCTAACTTTGGTGTACCATAGATCTTCACAGTGTTGGTAGAAAATTTGCCAGAGGATCACTCTGACGAGAACATTCGTGCGATATTTGGTAAAGCTGGAAGGTAGGCCTTACCTTTATTTATCCTTTTATCTAGTCACTCCTTCCCGTCTGTCCTATCATTGCTACAGCTTGGTTATATTTATGCACACAATTGATTCATTTTTTTCCAACTGTAGCATCAAATGTGTATCCATATGTGATCCAAATGCTGCTGAAGAATCAGAGAAGGGTTGTAAGAAGGACAAATTTATCAGAACCAGGGTAAGTAACTTCGTGGAGAAATTTTTCTTATATGGAATCACAATAACGCCCATATAAGTAACTGGCTTTCTCGTCTTTTGAATATAGTTACATGCATTTGTGGAATATGAAACAGTGGAGGCTGCTGAGAAAGCGGTAAGTATCAAATAAAACTTGATAGCTCTCTAATAAGGAATGATTGTCTTTATATACTTCTATTAACTGGTGCAGGCAGCTACACTAAATAATGAGCATGACTGGAGAAATGGGCTGCGAGTTAAGCTTCTTGAACAATCAGTAAGTAATCCCTGATGAAATTTTCAACTTAAAAATACATATGGAAGCTAACTATAGTATTTATAAATTGATTGATTGCTTATTCACCATAGGGAAAGATTGCACAGAGAAGACCGGGTAGGAAAGAAGTCGATACAGTGAAGGACAATACAAGCCAAGTGCATGATCAGATTGGAGTTGAGGAGAAGAAAAAGTCAAATGAACTTCAGCATCAACGTCACCATCATTCTGATACTCCGGCTGATAATGTAAGTGTATCTTATCTCTGTTACTAGATCTCATGGCCTATCTTTCATAGCTTTGTCAAAGCATTTGATTGAATGTTATGGAATCAACATTCTTAGGAGTTGATTTGCCACTAAGCCAGGATACAAAACAGCTGTTTTTTAGTTGCAGACTGTTTTTTTTAACCATTACAGGATGCTGGGGATAAAAATGGGAACAAAACCAGAAGTCGGGGACGGGGAAGGCGACAAAATCAGCAAGGCGGCAACGGTATTAGTACTTGCTTTAGAGTAAAGTCCCTTTCTTTGCCACAGCGGAAAATACAAATGAAATTTATGAGACCTGTTTTGTTTGTCAATTGTTCTATAGGACATGGGACGTCACCATCAACGTCATCGTCTCTCCATCATTATTATAATCATCATCATCATCACGTTGAGGTCTCAAAGCCTCCGCCTGGCCCGAGAATGCCTGATGGGACGAGAGGATTCACTATGGGGCGTGGTAAACCGGTTCCTCCTCCCACGTCTGATCATACCAGTCACGAAGTTTGATGGGTTTCTTCTCATCTCTGTTGTATCATTGTGTGGTTCTTAATATGTGAAAACATGTAAGTTATAAAAACTGTGATGTTGTGTGGGATTTGTGTTTCCTTTTTACATATTCAAGTCCTCTGAATCTTTACTTAGGTTTTCTAAGCCTTTTTTGTTGAATGAGAGAATGAATCCATTTGATGACTTCATGCTGTCTTGTAGTTTTGTTATGGCTTCACATTGACAAACAACCTTCATTTTATGAGTATTTGATTTCGATAATGACCCATTAGCTATGGATTAATACATTATAAGCCGGCACAAGCCGTACACAGGGGAGTTGCAAAAGAATAAAGATTGAGAGCTTCCTTTCTGACAATGACATCATTGCTACAAGACTCATGGTTCCGCTGTTTATAAATTAGACAAATGTGAAACGAACTAAGATACAGATACAAACATTTCTTACGATTGAGAAGCAAAATCTGAAATCTCAACGGCTCAATGAACAATGTTGAATAGAACGTAAAACGCCAAAGAAAGAGCTCAAACTCGTGGAACAAAAAGCTCCAAGGAGGAGGATAGTGATGGAGGATGGTGGTGTTGCAACAGTTGGAGCACAGAATACAAAAGGGGTCTTGAAGGAATCAGGGCTTGAAGGCAGAGAAGGCGACAACTGAGTTATGCCCACCGAACCCAAACGAATTTGATATGGCTGCAGCAAAAGTAAAAAGACATACATTAATTATCATATAAACCATCTTTCGTTTAAGACAACGACAAGAAGGCCGGTCTTGACTTACCAACGTTCACCTCATGCTGCTTCTTCTCGTTTGCGACCGTGTCAAAGTCCACGGCTGGTTCTGGGTTCTATAATAACAAACAGAGTGTTAAAGAGTTAAAAAAACAAAGTAAACTGAGGTATGGCTTTCATTATTCGGTTCTTGTTATGGATTATGTTAAACTTGTGAATGATTTTTTTTAAAGGAAAAGAGGAATTATACGTACAAATTGGTTGATTGAGGGATGAAGCCATCCAGTGTTGATAGCCTTCACGGTGGCAATGGCTTCAAGACCTCCAGCTGCACCGAGGCAGTGACCTATCATAGACTGTAACATGCATTTTCACAGAACTGTTATGTCTAGGAAACGCAAAGCAAACCGATACAAGAAATAGCCGTATTTAGTAGATGGAGAAGAACCTTGGTGGCATTGATTTTGATCCCTGAAGTGCTTTTGAACACCTTTTTAATGGCATTAATCTCAGCAAGATCACCAGCAAGAGTGGAAGTTGCATGTGCATTGATGTAGTTCACCTGAAAAAAAACGTTCGAACAATCACAAGCTATGAATAATATAAGTAAGAAATGTAAATATGTAAGCATGAAAAGTTAGTTTTTGTTACCTCTTCGGGTGATACACCAGCATCTTCAAGGCAGCTTTCAATGCATGAAGAGACACCGAGCCCATCAGCTCTTGGATCAGTCATATGATGAGCATCACAGTTCACAGCACCTCCTAGATACTCTGCTACAATTGGAGCACCACGTTTCATCGCATGCTCCAAGCTCTCCATCACCTATTAGCAGAGCATAGAATAAATTAACACAGTCCATGGACTTAGTGATCACAACTAGAGGAGTAAGGGTCAAACACACACCAGAACACCAGCTCCTTCACCCATGACAAACCCATCTCTCTGTTTATCCCAAGGCCTAGAAGCCGTTTGAGGGTCATCATTCCTCTGCGAAAGCGCCCTGCAAGCAACAAAACCTCCCAACCCAATAGGAATAATAGCAGCCTCGGTTCCTCCAGCAATCATCATATCAGCCTCCCCCCGGCGAATGTGGTTGGCAGCAGCGTAAAAGCAGTAGTTGGAAGTGGCACAAGCGGTCGAAATCGAGTAGTTTGGACCCATAAGACCAAGATCAATCGCCAATAACGCAGAACCCATGTTTGTGATTGCATAAGGAATAAAAAACGGAGAAATCCTTCTGTGACCTTTCTCAAGTAAAGCTTGAACACCGTCTGAAAACACAGTCAAACCACCCATACCAGTCCCAACTAGTACTCCAGCTCTCTGCTTATCAATCTACAAGTAATGTTTTAAACCCATCAGAGAGGAAATAACGTTTATGAAGATTAAATCTTTAAACTGAATAATCTTCAAACCAACCATAAAGTCTTGAACTTTATCAACCTAAGATAGTACTTTATCAAACTAAGAAGCACTGTGTTAAACCCATCAGAGAGAAAATCAAGTTCATGTCAAAAGATTGAACCTTTAAACTGAATAATCTGCAAACCAACCATAAAGTCTTGAACTTTATCAAACTAAGATAGTACTTTATCAAACTACTAAGTAATATGTTAAACCCATCAGATAGAAATCAAATTCATGTTTTAAACCTTTAGACTTAGTAATCTTCAAACCAATCAGAAAGTTTTGAACTTTATCAAACTACAAGTAATGTGTTAAACCCATCAAAGCGGAATCAAATTCATGTTCAAAGATAAAACCTCTAAACTGAATAATCTTCAAATCAATCATAAAGTTTTAAACTTTATCAAAACTACTTAAGTAATGTGTTAAACCCATCAAAGAGAAATCAAGTTCATCTTCAAAGATTAAACCTTTAAACTGAACAATATTCAAACCAATCATACCGTTTTGAACTATCAAACTACTAAGCAATGTCTTAAACCCATCAGAGAGACATCAAATTTCACGTTTACAAGATTAACCCTGTTAGCCGAACCAATCATAAAGTTTTGAACTTTATCAAACAACTAAAGTAATGTCTTAAACCCATCAGAGAGAAATCAAATTTCAAGTTTAAAAGATTAAACCATTTAAACTAATCAATCATATAGTTTCAAACTTTGATCAAACTAAGAGACTAGTGTTGTACCGTGTTAAGCTTATCACCACCAAGACCAGCACTTTCAAGAGCTTTCTTCCCAGCTACAATGCAATACTTCAAGCAATCATCAAGCCTCCTCTCATTCTTCCCATCAATATAACCCTCCGAGCTAAACCCACGGATCTGTCCTCCGAACCGAGTAGGGAACTTGGAAGCATCGAACCGATCGATCAAGCTGATCCCGCTCTCCCCGGAGAGCAGCTTCTCGTAGTAAGCGTCGACGTCGTTCCCAAACACGGAGACGAGTCCCATCCCGGTGATAACGACGCGTTTCTTCGGATCCGTCTCGCGTTTAGGGGCGGATACGGCGGCTGAGGCGGAGATGAATGAGCGTCTCGTTGTGGGTCTGGCATTGGTGATTTGATGGGACTGGCGGTTCGAAGGTTTGATGAGTGGGTTCGGTGGAGAAGCGCGGAGGGAGGAGGAGTGAAGAGTTTGCATGGCGGATTCGGAGATAGAAGGGGAGGCGATAAGTACGATGTTGTCTGAAATGGTGTGGGAAAGAGCTTTTGAGTTCTGTCAGATTTATTTATTCACCGGAAGTTTTAGAGGGTGAGTTTTGCTCTTAGTCCTTTATATTTACATATTCTTTAGTTTCCGCCATATAGTTTTATTATTTTTTCAATTTGGTTTACAAAGAATTGAGAAAATGTGTTAGTTAATTAGCTCTGGTTTTTTTTTTGGTCATTTATTACCTCTGAATTAAATTCTTAAGAAATTTCTCCTGAAAACACCAAAATAGAGTTGTATATCTTGGAAACTGTTGATTTGTCCGTTATAACAGAAACATTTTTTGTATTAGAAGTAGAATATTTTTATCTTAAATTTTTAACTAAATGCTATTGTTGGGACTTGGGGTGATTCTCATTCTTTCAATAAGTCTTTCTTTTTTGCAAATACAGAACTTCATCTTTCAAACCAGATTTATGTTTTTTTTAATAGCACGTATGGTAACAATATAGATGATATTAACAAAAAGTAATGGACATGATGTTTGTAAGAATTAAGCAACACCATGATTTTTAGTTTTTTTATTTAATTTATTTTAGCATTAATTCGGTTTTTTTATTCATTACTAATAATCGTGGTATAACTAATAACTAATATAAACATAGTTCATGCTTCAATTTTAAATTTCAGTTAAAGTTGAACTTCTATTTTGAATGTGTAATATTTTAATTTAAAATAATTTAAATACTTTTTCATTCCTGATCAAGTTTGATTGACATATCTTGAGTTATTTAGAAATAGAATTATTTACTAAAATAATATATATGCATATATTGGACATTTCAGGTTTGAATTAGGCTTTGAACTTAAAATTATACACAGTATTAAATAATTGGCATTTACTAACATTTTGGAGTAGTTTTATGTTTGTTTGTGCTCATTCGAATTTATGTAAACTATAATCTAATTATATTATCAAGCTGAAAATTTGTTTCATTTTAAAATTATCATTTCCTTTATTTGGTTATAAGATTTAAACATCTACACAAAAACATATTTGAATTGAACATTTTTAATTTCATTTGAACTTGGTGCTAATATTCAGATGAGGAAATACTACAAATTGAGAAGGTGTTTACTTAGAAATTAGTTGAGTGATCATGTTGTTAGACACGATCATTTCAAATGGATATCATCTTTCGATTTATCTTTTTCATTTAAACAGAGTCTCCCTAATCAATTCATACCAGTCGAAATTGCAGCCAGGCTGATGAACAAAAAGAAATTGGATCCGAGCTCTCGTCTTGTAGATAAGAGATGCCACTTGGCTCAACTCATCTTTTTTTTTTTGAATAAAGCTCATCTTATCGTCTTCTTTTTTGAACGTCCAGCTCAGCTTATCTAAAAGCCCTTAAATGCTTACAACCCTCATGTAAAGTAACACATTTCAAAATTGATCATGAGCTTTTCAAACATTATTCCAGTTAGGATTGAAAACACTCATAATTATTAAAAGATAAAACGTACTTATAAACAAAATATCTTATTTGATCAAAAAAGAAAAAAAAAACAAAATATCTTAAAAACTAAAAAGGTTACAAGTAACCGGAAAATAACTACTGGAAATGCAATTTAATAAAGATGGTAAGGTTGGTGAACCGATACTCACGTGGAGGCATTAATCTCAAAAGGTCAATACAACAATGAATAATGCAAGTAGATAGCGGGTATAAGTTGTTCAACACCTACGTTCTATGTTTTTTTATCAAAACCGAAGTTCTCGAATTAAGTTTTTAGTTTTTTTTTTTTTTAAGATATTAAGTGTTCAGTCTTCTACGCGTTATGCTTACTTGTTTGAATGATAATGTACCATTGTCTGACCCAAAAAAAAGTAGCATTCTCAACACTCAAATAAGTTGGTCTGTTGGTTAGGTTTTTGATTGTTTCATTGACTCAAATTTTGTTAACATGAGATTTTCTTTTTCAAGTATAGTAGTTTGATAAAAATAGTTACAAAGAAAAAAACTATAATAGTTTGACATATTCGAACTTTAATAAGTTTAGTAACATTCCGGGGAAGATACTAAAAAAAGACTTAGTGGGATGTATTCAAATTAACATTTGAGATGATTTGATTTTTAATAGAGTTTTAGATGATTTTAATAAATTGCAGAGATTTATGTTATTTTTGTTAAACCACTCTAGAATATTAAAACAATGAAATTTGTGTTTCAATTTTTTTAACTAAGAAATTTCATCCAAACACCCTAAAATCACTTAATAACTTTAAAACTCTACAATTTAAAATATTTTCAATAACAGTGGATTTCAGTGTACTTCACGAAATGTCAAGTTCAATAACAGTAGATTGTAAATGAGTTTTTTAAATTCTTGTTTCCATAACAGTAGATTGTAAATGAGTTTTTAAAATTTTTGTTTCAATAACAGTAGATTTGTCATTTTAATACAAATCACTTAAAACTTTTAGTTGAATACACCTCCCTTATTCTTGAGTTCACCCCCTAGGGTGAACCTCATGGTTAACCAACCAATAGGATTGTGTCATTTAATATTCAATATCTTTTAAAAAATGAAACAAAATATTATCAAATTATATTATAGTTTCAAAATAAAAATTATGCTAATCACAAAAAAACAAGACTTTTTAATAAAAAAAAAATTCAAAATATATTTTTAAAGTTTATATTAATCACAAAAAAACAAGACTTTTTAATCTAAAACTGAATTTATTTTCAAAAAAAAAGAATTTAAGGATAAATCTTAACTTTTAAAGTTTAAGATTTATCCAAGGGTTTTGAATTTACCCAAGGGTTTAGGATTTACCCAAGAGTTTAGGGGTTAGGATTAGGATTTAGGGTATAGTATTTTGTTGTGCTATTATTAGTTTTTTAAAAATCAAAGTTATAGAATTTATCCAAGAGTTTACTAAATGATTTAGGATTTAATATTTAGATTTTAGTGTTTTTTTGTGGTATTAATTTTGTTTTGAAAAAATACTTTTTTGCAGTAAATATTATTTTTATTTATTTTTAAAACGTAATATAATTTGACAATATTTTGTTTCCTTTATTAAAAGATGTCAAATTTGAAATAACTAAATCCTATTGGTTAGTGATTCTATAGGTTCATCCTTGGGTGTGAATCCAAGAATAACTCAGAAAAAAAATCAGTCGATCAAACATATTTTGAAATTTGAAGATCAAAACTATATTAATACAAATTGGGACCGCAAATATGAAGTTGCCCAACTTAAACTCAGGGTTCGGTCTGATCGAAGCTCACCAAATACAAATTATCATACAAATCTTCTTAGAATTTAACTGGTAAACAAAACTAGAGTAAATGAAAGTAAATAAATGCCGTAATAGAGAGTCAAGTAATGACAACTTAGTAAGAGGAAGGTTTGAAGTGTCAAACAGATGCATGCTCAGACTGTGAGGTTAAACCGTTATAGTTTTCTGTATGTTTGTGTCTAGCGTTTAGGTTTGCATTTAATAAGTGAGTTGTGATTACGTTAAGCTTAACGTTCATTTGGAGAAAATGAAAATTTTAGTATGTTAGAAGTAAAGGTAAGCATGGATATGTAAAAGCAGACACAATCAAACATATTTTATTGTAACTGGTGTGCATTAATCGCTTTAAAATACGTTGTCACTATTCTTCTTACGTACTTGTGTATCATACTATTGTGTTATGTGATTCGTTGTCTTGCTGCATGTTTATGACAAAAAAGTGCCAATTTTGAATTTAGACTATAATTGAAAGATTTTTGTCCTCGAGATGATGTTCATATATAGACGTTCTAGACAGTAGAAACGGGTTGTTCAAAAAAAAAAAAAAGACAGTAGAAACGGCAATTGTCAAAACCTACCGAATACAGCTCATCGTTGACTTTATTGGACTAATTCAACATATGTTCCCTTTCGGTCAATTCTACATCGCGTCGACTAAATTTGTCCTGAAATAAACTGCTGCCGAAAAAGACGCTGACCCTTTTGCCTATGTACATGTAACTATTGGATTAGAATCCACTAATCCCTTTTGCCGATGGCTATACAGACACACCATCGGAAAACAGCAAAAAAGCATGCTGAGAAAGTTGCTACACATAGTACACTAATTTCAAGACCTGCAAAACAGAAAAGAAACAATCTACCAGCGCCGACCAATCAGTCTAACATTGGCACACGGGATGATATTCTGCATCTTCATACTGACTAACAGAGTGATCCCCTAATTTGTTTAAGGTAAACTGTAAATTTTAGCTGCAGGAATATTTGGTAATGTCACAGGTTGGTTCGAATCTCTAGTGTTGGGGATGGATTGTACCCATCCTCAAAGCCCATTGAACAAAGGCCCAACCGAACAAACAAGTCAGCCCAGAGCCGAGAAGCCACAGATCGGCATT
>OVBX01005427.1:417-13125 GCA_900406325.1 Erucastrum elatum
TGAAACTTTTATGAGAAAACCACATTTCTAAAACAGAGAAAGACGAACGTGATTGAGGGTTTTAGCCAGGTCCTGAGCGTCCACGGGAACTTCATCTTTCCCAATAGCGGCATCGATTCGACTGAAAATTCACAAAAAAGTTCAAACCTTTTTGAGATTAAACTGAAAATGCAGATTCAAAGTGAGAGAGAGAGAGATTTGTACTTAGCGAGAGGAAGCAGTAACTCCGCCGCCGACTGTTATATTCCAAGGCCAGTTTTCATCGCCATAGCTCCCCAACTGTTTTAACTCCGCCGCCGACGACTCGTCAAGCTTTTCCCCCTCTCGAATCGAATTTAATTTAGGTTTCAAAAGACGATGAGGATGAATAATAAAGATTGACCATTTATACACAGAAACCTTGTTGTTGGTTTAGAGAAGGGAGATGTGATTCTGAAAATCTGAGATTTTAGAAAGAGAGGAGGAAGAAGATGAAGTCATTAACTGTTGCCACCTGTCCTAAGGATCAAGTCCTTCGACCTCTTACGGAAGGACTGATCTTATGAAATCCTTGCATGACTTGGCATTTTTAATATTAATCTATTCAATTAATTCTGCCAGGTCAGACTAAGGATTCTTCACGGACTACCGTTGCACCTGCTCTGATACCATAAAGGGAAAAGTAGAACAAAAAAAACTTTTGACATTTGATTAAGAATCTAATGATTTGATGTTATTGGTTTCAGTCTTTGTACTTGCTGTAGTTGAATTCTCTTTGACACTTCTTTTACTCCTTTGATCATCATCTTAATACATATCTACTACTTTCAGTCTAAACACACTATCAACTGCCTTGTACATTTCTGAGCCAGCAGAGTTTTGATGTTTTAAGATTTGGAATGATATGCACAGCTTGATTTACATATTTGACGAACTCTGATTTGACAGTTACAAGGTTAATATACTAAATCCGATGAAATTACTAAAGACTTCGCTTCTATATATAGAAATAAGAGCCTCTGACAGTAATCGTTTGTTTCTTCTTCTATTTGTATCAGCGAAAAAGAAACATAAAGAAAGAACGGATACATTGGCTTATTACATTTCAACATGTAGATGGTCCGAGTGTCTTCAATGTTTTCTTTAAGATCTCATCTCAATTATAGCATTTTCTTTAAATTTGGAATTAGATTTTGACCCGCATTTTAAAAACACGGATTGTTTTTCTGCAAGTTCTACATAAATGTGTTAAAACGTGGATGTTGGTTAAGAAAATAAAAAATATAAGTTTTTGGTTTAAAAAAACTTTTGTGTTAAAAACCTCAAACAACTATCCAATAAGTTCAAAAAAGAACTGAACTGGAAAAAAAAACTCTAAAGAAATCAGTAAATCCAGTTCAATATTCCAAAACCTTGAAAACATAATAGTAAAATCATTGCATAAAGAGAAATCATCAGTTGCTCAAAAAAAAATCATTCCAAAGCCACCTCAATCGAATCCTCAGAAATATTAAAGCTCTCGAAGTAATTTTACGATATGAGTAGTTTGTTTAGAAAGCGTTTAACGAAGGCATATTTATAGTATATGAGAAATCTTGTTTGTAAAGCTAGGGTTAAGATAGCTTTATGAATATATGTATAGCATATTCCAAATGTTAAAGATATTGTGTATCGAAATATAAATACTTGCTAGTCTCTATATATTGTGGATCTTAAAGATCTCGAGCTAAGTCATATTTCAAACAATGTATTAATGATTTTTATTGTTACCCAAGTTTGAAAATATCTTAAAATGATTATAAAAAAATGTATTTTTTGTTTCATAATAAAAGAATTTATAAATGACACAGTAAATTTCATAATAACACAAAACTTTAAATTCATATTTGCTATGATCAACATATTTTTTAAATGATGATATTTTTGTAAATTGTAACAATATATTTTTAAATCTACAACTTTCGATGGGACTAGTTTAAATTATATATTTACGTACTATCAAATATTAGTTAGACTTGGTTACCTTTAATTGTTATTAAAAATTATAAAATAGAGAAATATATTTAATTCTTATAAATATTTTCTGTATACATTATTTCCTAAAATCTCAAGAAAATATTGGTAAGGAAACTAAATTAAAAACATTAAAACGATGCAGTATCAAAAAAGAAAATTATCGCATACCGGATTTGAATTGATGAAACCGCAGTACAATGTCAAATCAACAAAACGGTTAAGATGTTTAAAGACGCGGAAAGTCCAAAAAAAATCTTAATGAAACCGAAGGAAAGACTAAACTTGTAGGAAAATAATAGTAAAAAGACAATAAGATTATGCTTTATTATTGTCATCATCCCCTATACGGGGGAGAGAGAGCGAGAGGGGGAGGAAGATGAACAGGACTACACTATATTTAGAACGAAATAGAATAGTATAGTATTTACAAGAATTGTTGCAAAAATTTGTGTGTATTCTTCATTGATGATTGCATTTTTACAATGTATTGCTATGTATCATATATGAGATACACTTGTTGTAGGGAATCACACCGAAAATTTCATGTTAAAGCACCATCTACTAAATATACACATTATCAAATTCATATTTTCTTGTAACATTAAGAAAGCATTTCTATTCGATGTTTATCAAACAGAATAGTACAGCACAATGCATATTGTTTATTTCTCCAATAGTTCTGCAGATTCTGTGTTTCTTAATCCACATACATTGGAAAATAACAAAATTGTAGACTCAAACAAATATATGAAGAAAAGACCAGACAATCACTTGTTGGATACGATAATTATATGTCGTGTAAAGTATTCACTGAGTTTTATAAAACTTGTAAATATTCATTGAAAAAAAAGAGAACAGAGATCAATGTAATGAGAAATTTTTTTTCACAAGAATAAGAACACTACTGGAAGTGAGAGTGAGAATGAACAGGTTTAATGGTAGTTTTGTCATTAATCATTATACATATTATACAAAGAATATCATAACCAAAAGGTTATTATGGTTATAAACTTGATTTTTGGTTTTGCTATGTATATGAATTCCAATTTCCCTTATATAGATGTCATAGAAATATTTATATTTTATATGAGGACTATATTATAGTTATTATATAATTGTATAATTATATCAAAATCATGGGATTTTGTTTTACAGGTTTTTGTTTTACGGAAAATATATAAATTGTTTTGGTATATTTTAATAAAAGGAAATGGATATAAAATCAAGAATATAATAGATGAAATAATATTTAGATTAATAAGCTTCTATTAATAGGCCAGTCACTTTCGAAAAGTCGCAGAGTTTATACAAGCAATAATATCTTAGAAGCAATTAAAAATATATATGTGAATGATGCTTGTAAAATAAGTATCTAAACATACATGGAAATTTATCGGACAGCAATTTTTTTTATTCTTGTTATAATTTCAGTTATTTTGAGTATTTAGTGATGAGAGATTTCATGGAAACTACTGTTAATGTATTTGATAACTATATCAGCATCATACACTTGTGGCCATTATATATAAACAATCGCTAACGTGAATAGTGGTGATAACGAAACACTAACAAGCCTGCAACATTTACCACAAGTATGATTAGAGATTGATAAAACACTGAAGAATAGCATGTGCCAGAGATCACTGGCGGAACCAGACGAAAATTTTACCGGGGGCAACATACAATTTGAGCTCAAAATCATGGATGGCATTTACATAGATCTCAACACGTAATCATAAATTACATACTCCATCTGATTACCATTAAATTGGTTAGTTTTTATTTGCAGTTATGGATTCTTTTGCAATTCAATTAACTATATGACATCAACCAAGAACTGAGTATTAAATCAAACATTCTTGCGTGTCTATTTATTTTACAAAAGCTTTTCATGTTATTTCTTGTTTGTTTTTTCAAAATTTATTATCATTTTCACTTATTTATAGTGGATTCTAAATTTGAGTTTGATAAGTTGGAGACTCTTGTCAAAGTGACTAAAAAGTAATTAGATGATTTTGATGATTTCTTATTTAACTCTTGATCACAACATTTAATAACAATTTGAATTATAGTAACTTCAAAATAAATAAAAAAGTTCACAAATCAGCTTAACAGTCTATGTGTTTTAGGTGCTACTCATATGCTACATCATCATCTAGTAACATTTTTGATAAAAATCATATATGTTCTATTATACTAAGGGTTGGTTGCGCTTCATACGGAAAATTTGTGCATTATGATTTACATATGTTTTTTCTCGAAGTGTTTACTTCTCTGATCAAAACTGTTCCTCAGGAACTTTCCCTTTACTGTCAGCATAAAGTTCCCTCTGCTCATTATACTCAATCTTATAAGCGTTCACCATCTTATTAAGCTCTGTAGCAAAGTCCAACCCCAACACTTCTTGACTGAGAAGGAAAGAATTCAAATTATTAAACAAACACAAATTAATAAGCAATTGAAGCATATATAATTAACTAACCACTGTTAAACAAATTTACTTACCCACTCTTTGTCAGCTCTTTGTGCTTTCTCTTCAACTCATTGATGGCAACAGGATCCCTCTTCCCATTTGGACCAATCTCCAACTTCTCCATTTCTGCCTTAAACGCGGCAGTAGCACCAGCTTTCCAGTATTTTTGAACTAAACATTTAGCGAGACCCAAAAAACTTCTCCAACCCCAGCTGTAGTTGGCAAGGGAGACAAGCTCTTGCGAGGGCAAGGTCCTCTTTGCATTGCGGTCATCGTTATACGCAAGCAAGAAAATGTGTCCACGCATCTTCAGCTTAGAGGCAATATCTGCGAAATCGCCAGTTCTCCTTCGATCATTTTTCGGATGGCTTGGATGATGTAATTGCCGGAGATCTGGAACTCGAATAAGAGATCATAGAAACATTTATATTATATATGAGGACTATATTATAGTTATTATATAATTGTATAATTATATCAAAATCATGGGATTTCGTTTTACAGGTTTTTGTTTTACGGAAAATATATAAATTATTTTGGTATATTTTAGTAAAAGGAAATGGATATAAAATCAAGAATATAATAAATGAAATAATATTTAGATTAATAAGCTTTTATTAATAGGCCAATCACTTTCGAAAGGTCGCAGAGTTTATACAAGCAATAATATCTTAGAAGCAATTAAAAATAAATATGTGAATGATGCTTGTAAAATAAGTATCTAAACATACATGAAAATTTATCGGACAGCAATTTTTTTTATTCTTGTTATATTTTCAGTTATTTTGAGTATTTAGTGATGAGAGGTTTCATGGAAACTACTGTTAATGTATTTGATAACTATATCAGTATCATACACTTGTGGCCGTTATATATAAACAATCGCTAACGTGAATAGTGGTGATAACGAAACACTAACAAGCCTATGCAAGTATGATTAGAGATTGATAAAACACTGAAGAATAGCATGTGCCAGAGATTACTGGCGGAACCAGACGAAAAGTTCACCGGGGGCATCATACAATTTGAGCTCAAAATCATGGATGGCATTTACATAGATCTCAACACGTAATCATAAATTTTTCCAAAAAAACAATGAAAAAAAAATTATTTCAACAATTGGGCAACTGCCCACCTTCCCTCCTCTCTACCTCTGCCGATGCCAGAGATTACGAATTGTATAGTTATCGAACAAATCAGTAGGATCGTATTATAGCACATGCAAGTGGTCCGAAGTTTCAATTCAAATATGTACGAAACCACTTTCTGAATGATATATGTTAGGTAGTTCACTAAAATTATGTTTCTATAACTCTTGTGAATTTTATTAATGTTATAGGGTATTAAAATGTCCAATTTGGCTGGAAATACACGAAAGAGAGGTTAATTAGGAGTTCATGCAAAACAAAAGATAATTAGGTACTTGGAGAGAGATTCATAAGCGCAATTACTCACATGTCCCGTTGTAGTATACAAGTGTATATAGGCGGCAGAGCTATAGTAGGCATATCCAGCTTAGATACACCTGTCAGGTCTTGTCAAACGAAAACGACATTTTGTCTCATATAATTCGAACATATCAAATTCCCACGCGTTTGACACACAATGCAGCAACCATGATAAATATAAAGAAACAATTACACTAGAGATCACATTTCATCTTATTTATTACATTGTAAGACAATTTTTACTCCTTGAACACTTTTTCTTTAACTTTGCATTGCTGTTACAACGACGAACCGTAAATTATTTAAAACATCATGATGAAGACTTAGCCATTACAATAGAACATACACCTCATTTTGCAAGTAGATAACTCATGTGTTTGTCTAAAATGGTTAAATGGTATTGGTTTTGATATCGGTTTATCAAATAAAATGCGAGAAAATAATTTCTTGTAAAATCTAAATATATGTGTATTTGATATTTTACAGTCCAATATATGGTTATGATGAAACATAGTGCATGCGTAAATGGAGTAATATGTATGGCAAATAGGAGAGGAAAGTATTTTGGTATTACGTACTACTATGTTAATGTTTATGTAATGTAACTTTGACATAAAAGGGCCAACAATTAGTTGTATAAAATTGGATGGTAATGACATTTGATGTAAATATTCTAGTGAATTAAGGGTAATTAATTATATATGCTGAGAAAGATTGTGATGCTGCCACCTCACCATGGCATGCTTGTAAATAACTTACATTTCAAAGGTTATATTTTCAAATTGCTTCTCTAATAATAAGGAGAAGTGATATAAACCCAAATATTTGTTTTTCTCTCTTGACAACAACCCAAATAGTTTTTAAACCAAAACCTATCAAATTTATATTTATGGAACTAAAAATGTTTATTTGAAAATAAAATAGATACTATATTGTCAATATTGATTCTATTACAAAAACCAATAAGGTTGCATACTATATATGTATGATTGTGCATATACATGTTGACTTTTATATATTTGTCATTTTGGGTGGACAATAAAATAGTTGGTTATTTAAAATTCACATGAGTTGTAGCAAATGTAGTAAAAACATTTAGCATACACAAAAAAATATATAATTAGCAAAAAAAAATACTAGCGATAAAAAAAATTCAAATAGATTACAGAAAAGAGTAAAAATCCACATAGATTACAAAAAGAGGTGAAATCATTTTTAATAATTTTAAAAACTATTTTACACAGATATGCTTATAAATAAAAACGTAAATATGATTACAACGAAAGACAAAATAAAAAAAAAAAATATGTAAAATAAAAAATATCCGTCCTTTCAAAGGTGAAATAACCATTTTAATATATATATATATATATTTTAAATGCATAAATATAATTACAAAGAAAAACACAAATATATTACAGTGAAAATTAAAATATGATTATAAAAAGACACATAAAAATTATTTCTTTAAAAAATATGTAAAACAAAAATATATCCGCTCTTTTAAGGGCGGGTCAGAATCTAGTTATCATTTAAATGACCATATAAATGTTAATTTTTAATGATGTCAAAAAATTTTAATTTTTAATTTTAAATAGAAAGTACAAAGAACAAGTTTAATAAATAAATTGGTTAACTTTAAAAAAAAACTATTTAAGAAAATGTTACAGCAACTCATAATATTGACACATATTATAAAATCATAGAAAATAATTATTTTCTAAAACAATATGACATAAATTTACGAAATATATGCACTTAAAAATTATAAGCATACATAAATTTTAACTATTTTTAAAATCAATATTTAAAAATTTAAGATATTTTTTGCGAGCTATATAAAATTTTATTTTAAGGTATCTTATTGCAGAAAGTTTTTGAGTTCAAGTATATTTCTTAATCCATTTTTTTTAAATTACTTTTGTAAAAATAGATACTAGGCAGAAAGATGGTGGCAATTGGGCAAACCCATCACTTAGAGAACACAGCTGAGC
Source organism: Erucastrum elatum (assembly GCA_900406325.1). Taxonomy (NCBI): domain Eukaryota; kingdom Viridiplantae; phylum Streptophyta; class Magnoliopsida; order Brassicales; family Brassicaceae; genus Erucastrum; species Erucastrum elatum. The sequence goes on from OVBX01005427.1 coordinate 8,328, forward strand.
CACACACCAGACCTACCAGATTGTCCATAATTGATTTGGTTAGTTGCGTCATGTACAACTACAACCACAGTCCTGAGGTATCTAAGTTTACAACTTTATCCCAAATTATTCCTACACTAGACTATAGGCCCAGTCATCTCTGTTTATCTGATCATTTTCTTTCTTTCAAAGGTGATGATCTTCAGGTTTTCCAAGCTGTAGCTTTTACATCTGTTTGAGTACAACTTGATTTATTTTCCCGAAGTTCCACTTCGGATCATCATCAATGTAAAAGACAAATAATAATTCGAAAATCTTATCAAAAGATCTCTCAAAGTTGAGATACAAAAACAGCACTTCTTTAGCTAATGATACAATACATTCTCTTTGTTTTTAGTCGGAGCTAGGAAGGAACTTGGTTCCTGATCTAGTACCAAACCTAGAAGCTGCCGGGATAATCCTCGATGGAGACAACACCTGTGCGAACGAGAAGTTGTAAGAATCAGTGCCTAACCGGCTCTGCAACCATCCTCTCCCACCAGAGAATCCATCAGTAACGATCCAGCAGTTCTTAAACCCGAGAACCTTTAACGTTTTCGCCACGATTTTAGCCGAGTCCGAGTACCTACAAAACCAATAAAAAAGATCACATGAACTAAAAATATTCCACAAAAGTTCTTGTAAAAACAGAGATATATATACTCACGAGTCCATGATGATGATATTAGAGCCTTTGTTGATTCTCTTGAGGTAAGATATCTTCAATGCTGCTATTTCTGCTTCAACACGTTTTGAGTTCCTAACTATTCCTTTTACTTTGTTCGGAAGCTCTTCTAATCTGATAGTTTTGAATAAGAAACATGAGTTTTCTTGTTTTTTTTTTTTGGTTTTGGTTGATTCTTGTAATGAAAACATATTTGAGAACATAACTTAGACAAAAGACTTACGGAATGGCGATCATACTGTTTTTAGCATTTGAAGGGAGACGAGGGATCCCAGCTTTTTCCTTCTCTTTCTCTGATCTTATATCTACCATTAAGTAGTTCTTGGAACAAAGAAGATCAAGTGTTTGAGCCGGTGTGAGGTCACCTTAAACCCATAAACCACAACACACAGAGTTAAAACTCAATCATCAGTTCTCAATTTTTTTTGCTAACTGAATTAGACTCATTAGACAAAAAACAGATCTCCATTAAACAATTCACAGAAAAAAAATTATCATATTCATTAAAATTAAATCAGCTCAATTTTCTTCACATGTGATGAGGTTTTAACGAATAACAGGAAAACAAAACACTTGTTATGTTATTCTCAAGATAAATGTATAAAGTTTATTTAGACTTTTTTACCTTTGTAACCGCGGAAGTTAAAAGATATTGCAGACCAAACAGGAGGGAGGAGAAGGTAAGCAATGAAAGCAGCGCCAGCAGCAACAACAACGACACTAGGATCAGCTGCAGATATCGTCTCCATAGTCGATGAAGCAATGGGCCTAGCATCTTCAATAGCTTTTGTCGTCTGTTGGGCCACATCTGTTACTGTCTACATCCCCACACACAAAACCCCTCCACAACTTATATTCATTGCAACCAAAACGTAAAGAGTTGCTGAGTTTTTTCTAAATGATAAAAAAATAATCTGACCTTGGCAGCATTAAAGACAGGCTCCGCATCGATACCAGAGCTCTGCATTGCTTCTTGAGCTTTCTTCGAAGCCTCTGAGAAAGCAGGAGAGGCAAGCTTCAAAGCCTCTTCGCCGGCTTGCTTCGCGATGGGCAGAGCAGTGTCCAAGGCTGGTTTGAGAGCGTCTCCTACTACTTGGAAAACACGCTGAGTTGCATCGAAAACACTCGAACCGGTTTCTTGAACTTGGTTGATTGTTTTCTCCACCTGTTTTAAGACAAAGAGTTTCAAAAGAGAGAATCTAAATCAATTTAAAAGTGAGATGATCATGAATATACTTCAGTGAGAGAGGAGACAATCTGGTCCTTGGAAATGGAAACAGCGGCTTTGGCTTCAGGAGGAGGAGATGAGAAGACGGATAACAGAGAGATTGAAGTTGTTGTTGGAAGTGCGACAGAGATTTGCTTAACTCTCTTCTTACAAGACGAAGAAGAAGGAATAGTGAGTTTTGCAGTTACTGAAGACTTCATTGCCATCTCCGCCATAGCCATGGGTTTCTTTCTACTCTGCCACTCTTCTTCTTCTTCACAAATCAATGTGACAGAGAGAAGAAGACAAAGACTCTATGTTGTCTGCAAACTGTTTATTCAGCTACGGAAGAATATAAAATGCATTTAAGAAGAAACAATAGAGACTGAAGAGTTTATGGTTATGAGCGTTTCTTGCAGAAAAGACGATAGAGGATTTGAACGATGGTGTTTGATTGGTCAGAATAATCCTACGTGGCAGTTAGTTGTGCAAGCTGAGCCAGTCATTACCGATCCGAATCAGAATCGTTGCTTTTTGATTATGCTAGTACCAGAACCTGTAGTTGTGTAGTACTGTAAATTGTAATAGAAAGCGGTCAAGTTAAACCGACGGTTTATTAATAATTACGATTTAGAGCAAACGAATGAAACCGGGTTTTGGTTCAATCTCCAACCGTCAAATGTGTTACAACAATCAAAGCGATGGTAGAGCAAAAAAAAACAATTAAACATCACCAAAACCGAAAACTACAATTGAAGTTCAACTTCATCACACACAAAACCAAATATCTCCATGATGAACATTCAACTGATTATGGTTTTGGTGTCCTTCTCCTGTATTAGCATCCTGAACAAGTGAATTAACCAACCACACTTGCTCAACACTATGATAAAATCAAAAATTACTTTGGTAACAAATCCGTGCTTAAGCCCCTTCTTCCTTTCCAAGAGTCCACCACCCTTCTTAGTAGTCTCAAATAGAGCGTACAAGCCTCCCTATTTCTTGAGTAGGTGATTCACTACCGAAGCGAAAAAAAAAAGCTATAAAAACCATATATTTCTATTCATAATAACTTTGCCCATGATTGAAAGAAAATGACCAAAAACACACCAGATCACGAGCTCCGTAGCATTTACAGATAATGTTTTCCCATAATGTGTATAGTAAGCATCATAAGTAGACCAGACCACAAACAAGCTCACATATTAGAACCAAAGTCTCAGATGCTTTCCCAATCAAACTATTAGAGAAAGGTTTACCAAATCCCATGTAATGAAACTCGAACACAGATTCTTATGAAGGTGGTTCATGAATTTCACCAAAAAGATATTAGGTTCATTTTTAAAACCACCAGCCTAGGAAGTGAAACTATATCATTCGTATGTAGCACCACTCCATTATCACATAGGAGAATATCCACTATTTTCACATGTTTTACCACCCTCCAGTGTGGAGGAATCTAAGAAAGATCATAAGTGTTGATCCTGAAGAACATGATTCTCCTTTTCTTTTACCTAATTTGTGAATAGAATCTTGTTACCATTTGAAGTTTGCTCCAAGGAGTTTTAAAACCCACGAGCTTAGGAATCCATTCGCTTCACCAGATTCCATCATCTTTTCCCTGTGCCGCCAAAGAAGGGAAGAAAAAAATGGACACAAGGAACACCAATGACAAACAAACAAAAGTGTCTTTTTCCGACAGATGTATGTCATTATATGGTGACGGACACAAAAGTTAGGAAGTGAACTGGATTCTTCTTGAACATCCGCTTTAATGTTTCAAAACAGAAGCTAGCTAGTGCAAAAGGAACTAAGAAGTAGCATGGCTCTCTTAGACTGTTTTTAATCACTGAATTAATGTCACCCACCCGGATGTTGAAAAGTAAACTTGATTTGGAATTGGGCTAATAATTTCTCTAATCATGTTTAGCCCAAAATTCAGCCCAAAATCTAGAATAATCCTCCACCTCTTTAGAATAAAAATCTAGATATTCTTATAGAATTATCTAGATAATTAGAATAAAATAATCAAGATATTATGTTAGAAATTTCTAGATTTAGGATTAAAATATATGAGATATTTTGTATGATGGAGACTATAAATACCTCCACTCTCCTTTCATTTTGTATCATCAAGAAAGAATAAAAGCTTGTAAGAAACTTAAGAAATCCTCTTCTAAAATATAAAAGTTTATATAATCTTTCTTTTCTTTCTCTTCAAACACTTAAAACACTTTCTTCATCCTTATAAAAAATTTTCATTCCAATAAAGTGGTATCAGAGCTAAGGTTATGGCAAACAATGGTGTTCTCTTCCAAGTTCCAATGCTCACTAAGAACAACTATGACAATTGGAGTCTTAGGATGATGGCTATCTTAGGAGCACATGATGTGTGGGAGATAGTTGAAAAAGGCTTCAATGAACCGGAGAATGATGGCGGGTTATCTCAAACACAAAAGGATGGTTTGAGAGATTCAAGGAAGAGAGACAAGAAGGCTCTCTGTCTAATCTATCAAGGATTAGATGAAGATACATTTGAGAAGGTTGCTGGTGCAAAGACATCCAAAGAAGCATGGGAGAAGCTTCAAACTTCTTACAAGGGAGCGGAACAAGTTAAGAAGGTACGACTTCAAACTCTAAGAGGAGAATTTGAAGCATTACAAATGAAGGAAAGAGAACTCATCTCAGATTCCTTCTCAAGAGTCTTGATGGTTACTAATAACCTAAAAAGAAATGGTGAGAAGTTAGATGAGGTGAGAATCGTGGAGAAAGTTCTTAGATCATTGGATTCAAAATTCGAGCATATCGTCACCGTGATTGAAGAGAAAAAAGACTTGGAAACTATGACGATGGAGCAACTTCTTGGATCACTACAAGCTTATGAAGAA
>OVBX01005428.1:0-13124 GCA_900406325.1 Erucastrum elatum
TTTTCTAAAATATTGTTGAGAAATGTTCTAGGTTATAAAACCATAATCAAATCATAACAATTTTAGCAAAACCGGCGCGTAGCGCCGGCAAACCCCTAGTTAAAATATATAAAACCAAATAAATCAAGTATGATATTTAAATGCAAGAAATATTGACAAATAGATACAAATCCACCAACGAGTTTGCCCTAGCTTATTATAAGGTAGCGTCATCTAATATAATCCGCTGTTCGCCTTCGTGATTGAAATAAGAGAGTTGTTTTTTTTGGAGAAATCAATGGAGGAGAAGACGATCATGGATTATCGCGAAGCGTTACCACCCGTTGGACGGGACAGCTCCGAGTTTCTAACGTGCGCTTGTTGCTTCGAGCGAGTGGTAAATTCCTGTTATTTTTTTTCGTGTCTCAAATGGAAGATATTTCAGATGTCATGTCTTTATTGAATGTTCTGTTTGGAGACTTTTGGTAAATCTTATGAGTGTAACTGGTCATTGTAATGATTATTATAGCGGTTGTATTGAGTGTAGCGACGATATTGATTGAGTGTTGTTCATATAACATATGCAGAATGAAGATGGATCTGATGCTGGAGTAAGAACACCAACATCACCCCCCAAAAGAAGATCGTTGCTCTTGAAGGATAGTGGGTTGATAAGAGAACGGGAGCATGCCTGGCGTGCCTACATCAACAAGAAGGAGCGTGCCTGGCGCTTCTGCTACTGGGCAGATAATACCAAGTTTCCATTGGTTAGGGAGCACAACCCCAAGCGTATCAGCAAAGATGATTTTGATTTTTTGACAAGAAAAGAAAGGAGTTTTGCTTGGCGTCAACGCAACAGGACAAGTGGTGCCGACTTTCCATTCCCCGGCCAGAACGTAAACACTGGGTAATCTATGTACTTATTGCTTGCTTGCTTGCTGGTATATATATATATATATATAATTGTGCTGAACTTATGCTATATTAGTCTTGTTATTCAAGTTCCCTTCATGCGTTAATATTTTTTTTTTTTGCATGCGGAATCACTCAGATTGAGTTTCTGATTCTTTATTTTTTCACAGTACTTTAGAGGATAAGCACTTGTCAGCAGAAGACGGTATAGGCACTTTGAAACCGCCAGAGGATAAAAGCATCACATCACTTGTCATCCGTGGATTCAACTTCAACTCGAGTATCCCTGAGCACGAGATAATAGACAAGTTTGCTCCTTACGGCGTGATCAAATCTACCAGCTTCGTTGCTAGTGAAAGCCGTGCCCTAGTCACATACTTGACCCGAGAAGGAGCAGAGAAGGCCACTCAAGCGTTCTCCAAGTGTCTATTCATCAACGGTCAGAGGCTAAAACTTGCATGGGAAATTCCTCATGACCACCAACCTCTTATGAACCGGCTCTCAGACATGGACCTTGGAGAAGTCATTTCAACCCAAGAGGTTGGTGGTTCGAGCACCACCGCTGCTTCTTCTTCAAATGTGCCAATCGTCGTCTGTCAACACTGCCGAGCGGTAATTGTGAATTATCACTCTTTTTTTTATCAATCCAGATCCGTCTTAGTTTTCTAGTGACATTAGGTTTATATATTGCAGACTGCAGCTGCCCTTGAGAAGGAATCTGATGCAACACAGATGAGTATCAGACTTCGAATTCTCGAACACTATCAGTGTCCATTCTATTCTGGCCTGTGAAAAAGAGCACCATGCTCATTCTTTTGTGTAAAGCTATTCTGATCTGTATTTAAGTTGCTTTTTTTTGTGTTCAGCTCATACACCACTGGCCGATATGAATTGCGATCAAGGAGACTGTAAAATTAAGACCAAAAGAGTCCACATTACTAGAATATCATTTCAAGCTCCATATTGCTCAAAGTTTAATATCATCAGTAGTATACAACTTACCCAGCGGTTCGTTCGAAACACTTCTGATATTGACAGCATTGAGGGTAGTACTCAGCTTTACAGGCCAACAGATCAGTGTTATTGACCCAAAGTACGGATTATAGAGCTTCGATTACCACTACCACTAATTTCGTTCTCAAGCTTCTTGAACTGTGCTCTCTTTGTCATACTGCAAATGAAGAAGTATAAGTACTTAAAACTTAAATATTGCTTGCAAAAACACTAGCAGAAAAGAGAATCATCAAGAAACTTCCAAATACCAATGCCAGATAGTATCGAAACATATCGGATCAAACAATATTGCAAAACAACACAAAGCACCTAAGAACATTGGTGACAAAATACACAAATATATAAGCACTACAAAAAAGAGAGAGGAAAAAGAAGATGATACTAAAAAAAGATCTGTAAAACAAAATATATTTATTATATTGGGTAATTTAGTAATTTAAGTTAATAAAAGTGTAGTTTTAAAAAAAAAGATAAATGGAATTGTAGTTTTAAAAATAAAATCTCAAGTAAATATATCTATCCAATTTTTTTTGAAAAACGTCAAATTTTTTTTCATCAAAATAAAGTATAGTATAGTAAGATAGTATACACAGATTAGTATAGTAAGATAGTATACACAGATTTAAGAGTAATATTTAAAAACAAAAAAAAAGATCTGTAAAACAAAATATATTTACTTATATTGGGTAATTTAGTAATTTAACTTAATAAAAGTGTAGTTTTAAAAAAAAAAAAAGATAAATAGAATTGTAGTTTTGAAAATATAATCTCAAGTAAATATATCTATCCAAATTAACCATTTAATTTAGCTTTTATTCTAAGAATTACTCAATTAATCAGAATGCATTATAATATCTAGGTGATTTTTAATTTTATTTATTATCTTAGGTTATGTTTATGTTTCGTGATTTGGGTCTATTTGATAGTTAAACTCTAATGATACTGAGTTTCTTGTTTTTGTTTGAACTAATTACTGTATTGCCCTATTGTTCCTATATCTCGTTAAATCTAAATGAAAGTTAAAAAACGTGAACCACAGTTCTGTTATAAAAATGAGATAAAACAAACTATCTACATTTCAAACAAAAAAGAAAGAGATAGATTGGTACCATGGTTAGATTAGAAGCGACGGCGAGATAAGAATGCTGCAATGGTAAGAAGTATGTTATTGGTCTATTGACTATATGTCAGAGGCTAAGAGCCTGTAATGACGGACGTCACTTATCACATATCAGGTAGCCTCGGAAACGATAACCTGTAAAATAACCCAAGACATATAAATGAAGAGAAATTTTGAGGTGGGAAAGATATAATTCCAGACGGATAAATTACCGGAAACTCTGATTAACGCAAAGACCGCAAGATAATGTTCTCTAGGATATCTTCGTAGCTCTTATGAAACGCTAGAACATCGGTTTCATCATCCATTGAAGGCAACTTGATAGTTCTAACTGCTTTGTCTTTTAACACGATTCGCCGAGAAAGATTGATAACAAATACATGCAAACATCACTCAGTTCGTCAATGTTTGGTATTGTGGATGATCTTCTTTGTAATCGCATCGACTCAGGCATTGAGGAGAGTATAGGACTTTAACTTCAACGTTTTGGGAATGAGTAGAAAACAATTCGTAGTGGTGGTATTTATAGAGAGAAACATCGAAACAGGACATTTTTAGCCGTTAGTCACAAGTAAAGTGGTCAAAACTAGGGTTTGACAAAGTATGGTTCCAATGCCTAATTACATTTAATGTAACGTCTTAAATTAAACTACTTCCAGTTTCCAGTGTTACATCGAAGGTTTTCAAGACAAGTTTATTGGCTTCCCAAAAAATATGTTTCTCTTTTTCTATAGAACGGCTATTTTGTAGTTAATAATGTAGGCGTGGAGAAAATTATACTCTCGAACGCACACATTGTTCAAGATTAAACATTTGCTTTTTTTTTGTTTATTATGAAAAGAAAATTAACACAAATTTATCATTCACGTTAATCCATTAACTAACTACATGGAATAACGGGGGGAAGGATTAGATTACATACCACAACAAAGAAACATTTTTTGTTGTAAAGCTTTTAAAATAAAACATTTTGATGGAGATGAAAAATAAATAATTTAACGATTTGGATCATTTCTTGATATTGGGTCAGTATTAGGCTATTAGCTAATTTGTAAACTTGTAAAGATAAAGAATGTAAGGTTAGTCTTTGTTCATTTGTGTTTGGTTTCAAAGCGAAACTTAATTTGATAAATCACTCCAACTTCCCATGATTCGTCGAAACTTCTCAAGAGACGAGTTCGATTCTTTCCGAGGAGATGGTTTATTAATATCTATTTAACGGCTACTTTGTAGTAGTTAATATTGTACGCATGGAGAAAAAATACTCTCTAACACACACATTGTTCAAGATAAAACAATCACTTTTTCGTTCATATGAAATTAACAAGCATTTATCTTTTCCGATAATCCATTAGTTACATCAAATAACGAAAATAAAAAGAAAGAAATACTCCAACACATACCCCAAAAAAAATTTTTTTGATGAATAATTCAAAAATAAAACATTTTGATGAAGACGAAAAATAAAACATTTTAGCAATGTGGATAATTTGTTGACATTATTGCATTAGGTCACACGTTCTGTACATTAGCTACTATATAAACTTGTTTTTTTTTGTCAACGAGCTACTATAAACTTGTGAAATTAAAGAATGTAAGGTTAGTATTTGTTCATTTGAAATCAAATTACAATTATCTTGCTCTAGGACTAAATGTTGCTACTTGCAATGAACACATCACGGCTGCTAATCGGACACGTCACTAAACGGATAAAACGGAACCATCCAGTAAAACAAAAACAGCAATCACTTACAGTAAGTCTTAAGTCTTCACTATCATCAGTTCTTTCTTGAGATTTTTGTAAAGGTTTACATCACACAACTTCTTTTTCAAGATTTGGTTTAAAATAGTCTCCTTGTTGACATGATCAGTTATCTGCTATTGTTTCATTTACTACCGGTATCTATTCTTATTTTGTTTAGAGGATTTCTGAGACTCTAGACGCCGAGATTAAGCTTTGGGCTACGGGGAAAGAAGGGAACATACGTGCACTGATATCATCATTGCATCTCGTGAGTTAGACTTTAAATCAAGTATAGCCTCTTACATTTGTATCTCAGTTTATCCTAGTGTTAAGGTTGGCTATGTAGAGCAGATACGTTGGCTATGTTGAACAGTCAAGAAAGTCTATAAAAAGGCAAACGTCTATGCCCATCCTGATAAAGTTCAGCAGAAAGGTGCTCAACAAAAGCATATCTCCGAGAAGGTCTTCAACATCTTACTGGTAATTTTCTTAGTAAATCTCCATCCTCTCTCAAACTGATAACTATCCAAGAGATGTATCTGAACAACTTTATTTTATCAATCCTGCAGGAAGCTTGGAACAAGTTCAACCAAGAGGAACTATCTTAAACACTCTCCTTATACATCTATTTGACTAGAGAGTTGCTTGAAAAGATTTGAACCGTCTATTGTGTATGTGTATATGTTTCTCAAACCTCTTCTATTAGTATATATGAGTGTGGAGTAAGACTACAGTTCTTGCCATTAGGCTTTGGTGGATACTATAGCTGAAAGAGAAGATAACAGAGAAGAAACAAAATTGTTTATTGCTTTTATCTTATCAAACACAAGTTCAAAAGTACTCCCGGTTCTTGATTCATCCTTTTTGTTTTCAAAAAGGGTATCAGTAGTTGCTTTGAAATGGCTTGTAAGACTTGAGATCAAGTACAACCCCAGCTATGGATCCTGCAGCTGCAGCAATACTAACTACCAAACAAGCTGAGCTGAAGACTTGAAGACAAACCCATTGAGTGCTCCATCTAGCTATCTTCTTCTGCTCAATGTACATCTCCACCGGAAAGTAAACTGTCAATGGCCAAAAGCCAAGTGCGCCAAGCAAACCAACAACGTCGTTGAAGAAAGGAAGAAGCATTGAGATAAGTGTTGTTATGATCACAAACACTGTCCTCCATATCAACCTGAGTAATAAGCCATTCACAAACCACACATAGATTATTCATAAAGCTGATATGTAACATGTTCACTATTATTGAAGACAAGACTTTGTAGTATACCTGAAGAAGTTCAAACGGAGAGGCTTGAACCCTGGGATAGGGATCTTGATATCTTTAGCAATGAAGTCGCTATCAGGGAATCGAGTAGAAGCTTGCTTCTCGATGAAAGCAAATAAAGGTTGGCAATAGACTTGGTATGCGCCAACGAGGTGGATCACAATGGCTGCATTTGCAATATCAAGAAGCCAATAAGGGTTATAAAACCCAAAACCGGTTAGGAGATTCCCTGGAGACATGTCTCCAAAGGCTGCATATCCCATGCAACCACACAACATGTAAAACGTAGTTGTTACACCAACGCTCACAAGAGTTGCCTTCTTCATGGTTTTCTCTTCTGATGGTGGTGACTTCACTGTGTCCTGTTTTTTTTTTACAAACAAAGCAAAAGAAGCTTGAGGATAAGACCATTATTAAGGGCTTAAGACTTGTGAAGATTGATAGAGTACCTGAATCTCGATGAGGATGATGGAGTAAGAGTAAGCAAAAGCAATGTTTCCAAGAGCTTGGAAGCTTCTCCATATCTTCTGTGTCTCTGTCACAGCTCCTATGGTAATCCCTGTGAGACTTCCCTTCACCTTCCCATTTGCTGATGAACCCAAAACATAAAGAAAAGTTTCCTTCTCCACGTTAGTAACTATAACAAATGAGAGCATAGATGGAATCTGATTCGAACAAAAGTGGTTTTAGTCAATAACAAGTAACAACGCATAGTTTCCATGTGACATCTGACATGTCTAGTTAGTTACATTAACGGTTGATTAATTTTGTTATGGTAAATGTAGATTTAGACACATTTTAAAATATTCAGATAATTTATTTGAATTATAATTAGGTTGGGGTCATATTTAGCATAAATGACTTATTCAAGTGGTATGGTATAAGGTACGATGAAAATTGTTAGGGTCGTAATAGACCATTTTCCGAGCATAGATGTGTTGTAGTTACGGACCTACGACTTGAGCTATGCCAAGAGCAAGACCAGCAGAGGAATAAGTGAAGGACATGACAGCAGCGAGGATAGAGAGCCACCAAAGCTGGTCAAAATCTGGAATCTGAGAGAATATAATCTGGACTAGACCAAAAGCTATCATGTAAGGGTTACTGTTCATGTGACATGGATCTTTCCCTCCACTCCTGTGGAAACAGTTCGATCTCTTGATTGCCCTGAAAATAAAAATAATTTGTTTATCATCGAAACCCATTACCAAGAAACACTTTGGTAGCTTTTAGTTGAGAACACTTACATCATGCTTATAGCTGAAGCAATAGTGTAACCAATTGCAACACCAAAGATGTTAAGATACTGAACGATACCACATAGCTTGACCTTCACGCCACCTATGAAGACAATGAAAAACGATTTTAAATATTCTAGATTCTCTTGATCTCCTCCACCGACTCATTCAAGGATTGTATTTTACCTAGGTTTGATCGGACGGCGTCCATGTAAGTGTAGTTCCTCTTGCCGGAGATAGGGTCACCGGAGCGGTAACATGCGGCCAGGAGAGTAGAAGTGAAATAAGTGACGACAGAGAAGAGCAACATCACCACCGGTCCAGCGAGCCAACCTAGCTGTGCTGTAGCCCACGCTAGTGACAAAACTCCTGAACCTATCACCGCCGTTATGATGTGTGCGCTCGCCGTCAAAGCACTACCTATAGAACCCAAAGAACCATTTTAAAACTTCATTTTCTGATTTTTTTTTTCCAACATGCAAGAAGGGAAATGTTATTACCAGTTCGTTTGATTCGGCCATCGTCGTCGAAGTTCTTGGAGCCGCCGGTTTGTGGCATATCGACGGCGAAAGCTTCGTTCTGGTTTTGAACCATTATTTTGTTTTTTTTTTATCTGTTTTGTTGTTATGTTCAATAATGAACTTAAATGCCAAGTGTTATTGTAAAAAAGACAGAAGCAAAGTGTTGTCTTTGTCTTATAACATCTGTTTGAAAACCTTTGTCTGGTTCTTGGGGTTCTAGTTTGAATGATAATAAGAAGAAGAGGTGGATGAAGGGGAACTTGAAGCCGAGTGCGGATTTATATACACAGAAATTTGGTAAAAAGTTAATACAAAAAGAGAAGAAACAAGATTTGTGAAAAGCTAGTAGGCCCTTACTCATGTGTTCTTTTGACTCCAAGATTTATATGAATGATTCTAAAGGGAAATAAGATACTAACAAACAAATAAGAAAGAAAAATATGGGATTGAAAATGAAAGTCCAAGATGCTGCCATCGTTTTCATTTGGACTTAGTGTCATTGTTCAAATTCGAATACCTTTATTATTTGTACGTGTGTTGAAGCTTCAAGTTGTTTTTACTTGCAATTATTTTTCTATCAATAGTAAATGACAATATTTGAATATGTTAATGATTTTATTCATCACAAAGATTCTATAAAAAAATTGAAAATTGTTCTTGGCTAAATACCACGATATATATATTTGTCATTTGCAGTTGCGAACAAAATTTAACGTATCAGTAGCTCAAATGACATGTTTTTGTTCATGTATATTTAAGGAAACAATTTTTTTAATTAGATGGTTTAGATTATTAAATAGCTAAGCATATTTAGAAAATATCTCCTCTGTAAAGTTAAAACGCATCAACATGTAAAAAGAAAATGACCTAGTGCCAACCTTATATGATGAGTACACACAATTTTGTGGAGGTTTAAAATGCTAAAAAGTGAATAAATATGATCAACTTGATAGTGACATACATTTGATACATATTTCTTACCTATAATTCGAAAGAATATCACACCAGTCCATCATAGAAGTTTCTGCAGGTAGGCGTGTAAGCTATCTTTTGTATTGAGATGGTATAGTTTGATTATTTTGCCAACTAAACTCATTAAAAACGTATTAGATTTTGTTGGAGAAGAAACGGTCTTATGGTTTCACCAGCTATGTGAAATGAATATATTAATTTAGAATTATTTACTATAAATTACTAAATTTTATCTTTTTACTACTACCATAAGCTCGATTCGTGGGAAATCAAGTCTTTCATAAGGAATTTATATCAAGATTGTCGTCAGACAAAAAGTCATTAGTCAGACTAACACTAAATGGAAAAATAGTCCAAAATGGATTATATTCATACAAATAGAATATAATCTTTTAAACTTGGAGTTAGCGTTAATCCGCAAGAACACATGCAAACTGTACTTATCAATCTTAATGGTCGATCCCTAGATCTTTACTTTCCATGAGTATATTGCAAAGATAAATTAAAAATAACAATGTAGATCGAGGAGATCAGGAACAAGAATAGGGTTCTTTGGTTTCAGATGATCCACTTTGATTTAAGCAGACAAGTACATCCATTCTCAACTAAAGAATGAACCAGAAACGCCTTTCATCATCAACCCACTTTCTCCAACTTGTTATCTTAAAGTATCTATCATCCCCATTATATATTTTAAAATAGTTTCATATCAATCCCTGAGTTTATCATCACAACACTTAAAATTCTCTTTTTCAGTTTTCAGCCGTCACGATTTATGTGATTCGAACTAAGAGATAGAAGAGCATCGGATTCCTTGCTTACTATTCCCGGTTAGGTTTCGGTTTAGGTATTGTATTATTATTTAATATTTGTCATGTATGATGTTTTTAAAGTGTCAAGTTTGGTACAGCTAAAATAATTTAGCAAAATGAATGTCTATTCAAAGTTCTACACTCCAATTCCACTATAAAAATAAGTTAGCGATTTAAATATAAAATTATGTTTTCATGATTTTGATACATGACGAAATCAAATATATTTCATAATAATAATTAATATTTTCAAACATGACGAAATCAAACATGTATGTATGTAGTAATATTAGTGTACGTACTTGTCGGTTCCGTTTCTTTCTTTCTTTTGTAACTAAAGTTGGTTCCGTTTCTTTAGCTCACGAAAATATGTATTGTCTTGCCAGATCAAGATGACGCAAAGCGTTCTAACTATTATGACATCTTCAAGAAAGGTTTGGCGACCAATTAACTTACGACAACACTATCATACAAACAACTCTTTTTTGATAAATTAAACAAGTGCTCGTTGCAATAAGAAAATTAAGAATCGTAACTACCACTATAAGAATCTTATCGTTGTAACTTGTAGCTTTCCGTCAGTAGTACACCAACCCACTCCGTGATTACAAATATGAAATATCTAAGGATAAAGTTTATGACAAAATCCTCAACAGTCTTTCACATGATTTACTGGTTTCCACTATAGACGTATCTTATCCGTTGTAATACAATTTTCCTGACAACTCGCATGTTATAAATTAATATTATGGAGTTGTATTTCTATTTTCTTTCCCCTTTTTACTTAGTTCGGCAGGGCAAGCTAACATTGTAATGATTCTTCTTCCTCATGATAAATAGTTGATTAGAAACAGTGGAAGTAGTATAGAATGATTTTAAAAAAAAAAGTTTTATAGCGGTGCCATTGAAAAGGGATTAAGAAAAAAGTTTTATAGTTTCTAATAAGACAAAACAGGATTAAAAATTAAGTGTAAGCAAATTATTAAGCTTATTGTAAATGCCGTTACAATTGGAATGTTTGAACGTTAGGTAGCATACTTGAATTTTTGATCCCTTTAATAATTGGAACATAGAACCATTTAATTCAAGGCTTACCTCATCAAACAAGGGCTAGAAATATACTACCCGGCGAAGATATTTTTGTTTCGTATTCACTTGACCAAAGAAACTGATTTTTTTTTAGAATGAACGAGAACTCGCAAATTAAATACTTTCACATGGAAATGTGATGGAATTATACGATAACATTCCCTTGGCAACATTTGTTAGAAACCAACAAGTTTGTCTCATCAACATCCTCATATCTCGTAGACATAGTCAGTTTTGACATCATATTGTACTTTATGTTTTGTTAAATAGATTTGATTGTCAATTCCTAGCATTCTCAGTCGATTTTTTAAAAATTGAAACTGAAAGAAGCTAGCTGGATACTAAGGCGATTTTGCGTAGTTTTATTCTATGTTTTATGTTGTTATTAGTATCTTGTGGACTATTACTGTCTATATATCAACTTCTCCAACACGAACGTTGTGAATTTGTAATGCAGAATGGGGCTAATGAAATCAACAATCCATGCAGCCACGTTACATACAATGACTCTGAACTTCAATATATAGTTTCTCTTACAATGCATTCATTATTTCTCATTATTTTTATATACTTTCCTCCACACAAATAATACGTTCATGGAAATCAATCAAGGAGAAGAAGATAAACACATATGTATCACTTGCAACGGCTCAATTATCTCACAGTATATTATGTTTTTTTTTAAAAAGGTCTGATATCTGATATTCCGCATACAACTAATCAGTTTGATAATTCTATATTTTATATTCCTCAAAATCTCATCCTGCGTTATATATATAATATATCCTTGCTTCTTTGTTTGATTGCTTTCTGTATAATTTTCTAGCCAGATGACAAACATACTGCCATTTTCCATTAGAGAGGGGTGTATGCTTAGACCAAATATATCGTTACCTATTCAGAAGGACGTGTGAGAGGATACATTGCATGATTGGACCATGAACAATAATATGCATATTTGACGTAACATTAACCTCTATATATAATTCGACTGAAACCATTCAATTAATAAATAGCTTATTTAAAAAAAATAATAACTTATTTTCTCATATCTAAAGATAAGCAGAAATAAAAATGATCAAGGTCCAGATGTTGGCGACCACAATGACACTGTGGTTACTAATGTCTTTCGGATTTACTAGTTTCTCCCACATGTGCAATGCTAACCAAATCTCTGTCTTCCGAGTTCTATGAATCAAGCTTAGCCCAAAATGTGAAGTCAAGACCACAAAGTGATTCACCACCTCCAATACGTTTCGAAACTTTACCAAAGCGTTCGGGTCAACCTCCTCCTTCTGGTCCATCATTTGGCACCGATGCTCCTCCTCCTTATTACCTGCTAATTATTGACCCATTGTACTTTATATCATCCATTGGTAGCTAATTTTGTAATAGCATTTCACAGTTGAGTAATAAAAAAACAACGGTTTTGTTTCATATCTTTTGGTAATCAATTCCTATCTTTCATTTTAATGCAATGCGGGTGGGTTTTTTTTTTCTTATAAATTGTTGTATATGTTCATTAAAAGTTATGTAATAAAATGTTTAGTAACATTTTATAATTACAAAAGTCCTTTATAACAACATTTTTAGGTTGAACTAATTTAGAAAACCATAGGAAACAATTTAAGAAAATCAAATAGAAATGTGATATGGAATTATATAGTACTCCATCCATTTCTAAATACAAGATGTTTTATCCGAGTCATTCTCTGGAGCTGCTGTCTTCAATCTTCATTTTCCATTAGGGAGGGTTGTAACTTGTAAGCTTAGACCACATATCATTTCCTATCCAGAAGGACATGTGCGTGCCTAGGCCGTAAATAATAAAACGACTTCATACTTATCACAGATGAATGCATGGTTGGACCATGGAAAATAATATTCATAATTAAATAATTTGACCCAATCTATACTATTAAAAGAAGAACATTCTGAAAAAATCTACTTATACAAGGTTACTGCACCATTTCATTAACTAACAATATTTTTGTTTTACCTTATATTTCTCTAACTATACAACATCATTANGAGATGATGGATGGGATTCTCTGATGGCCATAGTTTCTTTGTTCTGTAAGAAACATGATATCGAAATGATCATGATGGAAGACGATTTTGTTGGTTCTGGGATGCGAAGAAAGAAAAGCAACATAACCAATCTATCTATACTATTAAAAGAGGAACATTANAACATTCATTATGTTCAACTGTATTACTAGAAATTTGTTAAGTCAGTAAATCTTCCAAGAATATTTTCAAATCTCGTGATTTACAGTATCTACAATTTTAACATGATTAATTAATTTTTTGGACATTACACCATTTCATAAACCGTAAACATTTGATAAGTTTATAGGTATAAATTATTAATTTTTAACATGGTATATATGTGTTTCTAAAACTGCAGCTTTTAATATTACAAGTGTACGTACTAAGTTATATTATTTTAA
>OVBX01005429.1:0-13124 GCA_900406325.1 Erucastrum elatum
ATTTAGAACCAAAATTTCTTCAACCATATTCTATTTATTCCTCTATAATAGAGATTGATATATTTTTTTCTATTTATAGATGAAGTAATAACATTGCTTTATAATTTTTTTTATCTCTGGAGATTTTTATTTCTAAAAATTACATTGGAATGTGGTCCAACAAAAACAAATATTTCCAAGAATTGTCAATATATGTACTTATTTAGTATATATAAGGAAATAAAATCATTACATACCTCAAATATACCCCTTTGCTGATATCTTAAAATTCCTCGATTACCAACTAAGAAAAATGTAGCTATGTCAAAGACTAGTAGGTTGGTCTGAAATCACGGTCATAACCTCATACATGTGGTAATATAGAAAATAGAACATTTCACGATCTCGCTCTCTAACGATGAGGATGTGATCAGCCCATTCACACGGTTCGGTTCGTCAACCCAATAAGAATATAGAATACTTAAGCCCACTAGCTAATGGACCTTATATAAGAAAGGAAACGATAATCGGTGCGGAAGTTTCCAACGCAAAACAGCACGTGCTCGGTTCTTCCCATTAATTCTGTATCGCAGTTTATTACTAGTATGTGGAAAAACGAAGGCGTCAATTGCGTCACCCATGACATCAATGCATGCAGGTCTCGCTTGAGCTGTGTGGAGAGTGACAATAGAAAAATACTTTTATATTGCTAACCTAATACTTATTTTTAATATTCCATTATTATAGGTAGGTCTCTTAACGATGTTATAGGGTCAATCACTTCTTTCTTGGTTTCAGGGGTCGACTTATGTAAGGTTAGTCCCTAAACTTATTATATCCCATATTTTTGTCATTTTTAGATCTTGTAATGTTTTTGTTTGTATAATTGTACCAAGGTAAAACATGGTGTAAAAACATACTACTACTTTTGGTCAACTCAGAGGAGTGCCTTTTGTATTTTTGAAAATTATATTTTATTCAGTTACCTTGTGTATAATACAAGACTTTGAAATGAAGACGGGTTAGAAATGCTATGTGATTAGTGGGTAAAATTAAGTAATTAACTTATATTCCCTTGCATTGCATTGCACGTGATCTTTTATCTATCATTACCAAAATTAGGATTGGACGTTTTATCATTTAAATTTGATCCAGTTTGTTATTCATTCTGATTATATCCAAAATATCTATTGAATACAAAAAAAATCAAAAATACTAAAAAAAAATAGAAGTGGATATTCATTCTTCTACGATTTTATATAAATGTATGTATATCTACTAATAAATAAGTGGTTTTAAATGTATAAATTTATATAACTATTATTTTAACATATATTTTTACTTATACAATTACTTATAAACTATTAAATTAAGAAAGAATATAAAATCTGTATAAAAATTACAATTTCTAAAAAGTTTTGTTTGATTAATTATTTTTGAAAATTTACCGAACGTATAGTTTCACTAATTTTTTAAATTTATATTATGTAAGATATGCTAAAAACAAAATTGTATATTTTTTTATATATTTATATATACTAAACAAAGTGGATGAGATATCTATAAATATTTACAAATATTTTAAAATTTTGGATATCCAAAAAATTGTATATCTATATTTTTAAAGTAAAACAAATCAAAAATTAAAGTTATGAATAAATAGCATCAATAGTGCAAAACATTTTGGCGATATAAGAAGTTACTCTTAGTTTAGCATGAAGTTTGTCAGTCAGATAAAAACACTTTTATGTATTTTTCATCTTTTTACTGTTTGACTTAAGGTTAGATCATTCACTTTATTCTGAAGTTAAGATGACTTAAACATTTTTTGACAACTCTTAAAACTTTTTTTTACCATTTTCCCTGTTTCCTTTTAGTTTATCCACTTGATTTACTCTAGTTTTCTTTACTTAATTTAATTTCAGTTACTATATTGTTAACCAACCATAACTTAATATTCGTAAATATAAAAAAATCATAAATTCTAAAAATATGATATTATTTGCTCTGTGCAACCCGTAACCAAAACTGGTTGTTATGATAGCATTCCATTAAAAGGAGATTAGCTGCCTAAAGAGCCTATACCTTATTATACATTATTTCACCCACTCATCAACCAGATATGGAAGCAATTATTGACTCTCTTTTGCAAATTCCATCGATCATAACCTTCAATTACCCTGAATTACCATGTATAGCTGAATGATCAGGGGGTTTGAAAAGAACCCGTGAACAGTATTTATAATAATAGCAATCATTTCTAAATAAGCTCTTATTCACTCCACAGTTGTCACCAACTACAAGCTGTGGATAATGTCGACGCATCACAGAAAAGAAAGATTATAATTATAAGAAATAAAAATATCTTTTTAGAAAAATGAACGGCTGAGAGAAGACACAACTTTTCGCGGAGACACGGAGCCGCTCACACCCATCATCTTGGAATCCTGACTACTCTCTCTAAGGTCACTTCACAAACATTACAAAAAATACATACACATTATTAAAAAAAATTATAACACATATCATTTGTCCAATTATTATTATTATTTTTAAATCACAGTTAATCAATTTTCTTTTAAAATATTAAATGTTAAGAAACTTCCACGGCTTCTAGCCTCGCGCACAGAAATGTTTGCCTTCCAAAGTTCCATATGCCTCTTTGTTATTTTATTATAAAGTAAAATCCCAACTTGTGTTTTATATTCACGTATTTATGTGTATAAATATATGTGGTCTACTTATCTTCAGAAACATCTACTCTCTCTCTCTCTCTCTCTCTCTCTCTCTTTCCTTCCGTGCAGAGATCACTTGTTCCCAAAGCAAAATCTTCTTCCTCTACTTCCTCTGAGATTCTTTCAGACATCAGCAACTAACCAATAGGAACAGAGAATCAAAAAGCTTACAAATCACAAAACTCAGCAGAAAATATTTATTCAGACAAAGATGAGTTGTAACGGTTGCCGTGTGCTCCGAAAAGGCTGCAGCGAGAACTGCATACTCCGACCATGTATCCAATGGATAGAAAGCGCCGATGCTCAGGGCCACGCCACCGTATTCGTAGCTAAATTCTTCGGTCGAGCCGGTCTAATGTCTTTCATCTCTGCCGTACCAGAATCTCAACGTCCCGGTACTTATAATAATCTCAACTAAACCAGATCTCAATTTTTTTTTAATCTACCCTGGTTTTCTAATCTCTAGTTTATGTTCTTTGCGCGCAGCTCTGTTTCAGTCTCTGCTCTACGAAGCATGTGGAAGAACTGTGAATCCAGTCAACGGAGCAATAGGAATGTTGTGGACGGGGAACTGGAACGTCTGCCAAGCTGCGGTTGAGACCGTGCTTCGCGGCGGTTCTCTGAGACCGATCCCTGAGCTTCTCGCTCACGGCGGCGGCGGTTTCGCCGGGTTTCCGACGGCTACATCCGAAGAAGCATCTGAGATCTGCACGGAGATGTTAAATCTCCAGCAGAACGATGGTTTTTCCAACGACGATCGTAACATGTACCATCATTCAAGATTCTCGAGCTCTAGATCAAGATCCAGGCTAGACTCTTCTTCTCCGACCAAACGTAAGCGAGTAGCGTGTTCGGAGCAACAACAACCATCATCATCGGAGCTCGATCTATCTCTGATCCCTAATTTCCCTGTAAAAACAACGCCTGCTTCTTCCACACGGCAGCGATCAAGAACACCCTCGATGAACTCTGAGGACTCGGTGACTACTACTACTACACCGACGTCGTTTTGGGATAATAATGCAACTGGTGGTGACGTGGACAGGAACAGAGGAGGAGAGACAGGCAAGCTGCTTAACCTTTTTGTTTAAGTAGACACTGTTGTTGTTTTTTTCTCTGATCTTAGTTATAGGGTTCGGAAATGTAATTTTACTCATTTTCTTCACTATTTTCCGTGGATAAAATTTTGGGACCGGCGAGTTAACCACGCGGTTTTGTTCTCTCGGTTCAGAAGTTATTAACCATTGTTTTAAACAAAGAGACTTACTGAGGGTGAAAACTGAAAATTTCAACCGTGTTGATTTTTCTCTACTTTTTACCCCATGATACGACAATATTAGTATTGATGAATTGTCCGGAGTTATAATAGAATAAGCTCAAAACATTTACTATAATGTTACACCAAATGATTCAACATCTTGTCTCAATTTTTTTTTTCTTTTTGTGCACAAACATCTTGTCTCAACATTTAACATTTTTAGCATATAGAATCCCTTATATATTATTTGCGAAGTGATTTCGCCACATGTCTTCTCTAGAATCAGTTTCACAAAATAAATGATGACATGGCACATAAAAAATATGACATGGCACAATTCATACTAATTTATGGTAATTGTGACTATGATCTTGCCATGTCACACTTATTAATTTACATATTTAATTTGGAATACAAATAAGAATATAAAATTTAAGTAAATTTACATATTTAGGAATATTTCAAGAGCAACTGAAATATTTTCTACTTTTGGAAAAATTATAAAAAATAAAAGTATATTAAGTTAAGTATATATGTAATAGAAAGAAGTATATAACGAATATATGTATCTGTTTAATATTAAATCTTAAAGCATTCAAAATTTCTTTTCTTATTCTATTTATTTCTTATCTTTTTCTAAATAAAATAAAAACAAATCTATCTTTTTCTCAAGTTTTGGTACGGAACCGTCTCAAGCTGGTGGTAGTTATTCAACTGCGTTGTTGCAAGGTTAACATATAGAGGATATATATATATATATATACGATTCACATCTTTATATAATTGGCTACACGTTTTAAAGTTGATTTAGGTTTACAAAGGTCATTGCAATGTAGATTATATCTAAAACAAACAATTCTTTTGTTCTTGTGAAAGACATTGATGTCGCTGATGAAAAACAAAAAAATCAAAGTTAAGGTTTTGGTGCTCTGGAAGACTACAAGAGTTCTTAAAAATATTATATTTATTAATAAAATATTAATAAATTTAAAATTGAAATAGTTAGTTCAAATAAAAGAATAATAGTACAAAAATACTTTTTATTTTTGTAAACCGTTGAAGATAAATTTTTTAAAATAATAATATTCAAATATAAATTAAAATTTTCAAATGAAAAAATAATATTTAAAACTATTTTTTCAGATAAATTTTTTAAAATAATAATATTCAAATATAAATTAAAATTTTAAAATGAAAAAATAATATGTAAAACTATTTTTTCTGCGCATGGCGCAGGAGAACTCCTAGTATGAATGTATATACTACAAAATAGAGAAAAAACTCTCTACCAGTATACATTGTGGGGCGCGGATCACATTAAATAAACTAAAACGGGAAGAAAATATATTAAAGATCGAGCCAACTGAAAATAAAATAGCTATGCCGTACATATATCACAATATTAAAATAACAGATATGGATATACAATATCTAAGCATGTGGTTGGACCAAATGGTTGGAGAGGAGGCACACATGACACAGAGAGAGGCCTTTGTTTTGGAGGCGGCTTTTGGACGACGCAAAGAGCCATTTTCCACCCATGGAATACTCTAAAACGCACTCTCTTTTTCTCTCTATCTCCATATTATTTATTCAACTACGCTATGTTTTCTCTGTAGATCACAGAGGTGATAACTATAGTCTTATTACGTGTAACGTTAATCGGTTTTATCACTCCATATAAATATGTGATACAAATAATTACAAGTAGTCAAGTACTACGTACTAACCAATTACGCTAGACTCTTGGGATAATTAGGCTTTCAGGATAATGTTTTTTTGACGACTAGTTTTAGGATAATGTTTTAAGACAGAACTGATAACAAAATATTGTGACTTAGGTAGGACCCACTAATATTCTTTGCCAACCATTCAGTGGCAATCAAAAAGGCCATGGTCCACATCACTTTTTCTGACTTCTACGACTTATTTTACTATAATTTTAATCGACGTATTTATTTCACTCAATCACGATTTCTTATCGCCTCAACTAGGCTAGGGATGGGCAAAATATCGTAATTTTTTATTTGATTTGTTATTCGCATTTATCCGATCCGAAAAATTTTGATATCTGTAACTTTACAAATCAAAGCAAATATTAAAATTCAAATTCGTCAAAAACAAAAAAAATCACAAATATTAAAATTCTGAAAAACGGATATCCGATTCAATCTGGCAATATATAAATACATGTATATCTTGATTATATTTAAAGTTATATATGTATAAAATTATATAATTATTATTTTAACATATGATTTGACAAATTTTATTCACCTGATTACTTATATAAAAGTTGTACATAAAAGGAAGAAAATTATTTTATGAAAATTATATTTTTTTTTAGTTTTGTGTTATTATAATTGTTAACTGAATTTATTTTTTTACAAAATATGTAAAATTACTAATTATTTTAATTTTTATCTTATATATCATGTAAAAATATATTATACAAAACAAATCTGCATAAAAATTTTAAAATTATTTGTATTAATCAAAACATATGAGATATCCGTAAGTATTCGCAAATATCTGCAAATATCTATTTATTTTCTTCGTGTTTCCGAATATCTGTATTTCTCCGAAGAAAAACAAAAACAAAAATTAAATATCTGTAACATACGAAAGCAAATCACAAATATCTTCAAAAATCCGGATATCCGATCTGTGCCCAGACATAAACTAGGCACTGCAAAAAACAAACAAGTATCTAACACCAAACTGAAATTGATACTGGACCAAAATTTTTAAATACTTATTAGATTATTTTTATATTTCTATATTCGAAATAACTGAACTAGAAGGTTACCTAAATATATAAAAATATTAATTATATATGTACATAACATAATTAAACATAAATTTATAAATTAAAAATATACTAAAATTATTCAAAAACAATAGAAAATATACTGAAATACTTGAACTGAATCGGTTTTCGAATTGCATAAGCCAGCCTACCCACTGTCCATAAGTTTTATTTTTGATGAATCAGAATTCGTAATTTGAAACAAATGAGAAACAAATCGTATTTCTTAGCTACAATCAAGGACGAGATAGGCTTTATTTGTTCAACATGTTATATTGGTTTCATTTGTTATTATATGAACTAGGTAATGAACCCGTGCGATGTCGCACGGAAACTCATTTTATAAAATCAAATATATTATATTTTAAAATTTTCAATATAAAAATTATCAAAGTGATTTTTTGGCAATTTAATCTATAATATCAAAAATCTACGGATCAAACCATCAAGTGTTTGTCAACCAGCAATATAATTTTCAACTGTATATGTATATAAATGTTTGTATATAATTTTAAATTTTTAACGGATGCCCAATAGTACATCATTTTAAATGTAGGCATTAGTTAAAAAGTTTATTGGTGAGAGTCGAACTGCCTACCTTTTGAGAAATCCGCCCAAGACATTACTAATTTTTGAATAAACAAAACTATAAGACTCGCTGGAAAATTCCAGAGGGATATGAAAACCTTACACCAAAAGCAACGGAACAACACCAACATATAAGTACCATGAAGTCTGACTCTTACCCTTTAATACCAGAAAGAAACACTCCCAGAAGGAGAGAAAGACCACACCATAAATGACGTTTGACAAAGCCGATAACCATAGGAGAAATAGCATAGTTGTCACTGCGAGAGACAATTAATTGTAACAAGTAAGTTCAGTGAAAATAAAAAGGTATGTAAATAATTATATAGAAAATGCAATCACAAGAGTCAGACTTCATGGTACTTATATGTTACATTTTATTATTATTAGTAAGATTAGTGAAAATTTTACTTTGAGAAATGCATGGACTGAGACTATTTATAGATTTTGATAAAAAAAATAGGTTTTCTTCGCCATTTTATTTGATTAGTGAAATTATAATTTGAGATAGCATAAACATAGGCTATTTATAGTTCAAAAAATTGTCTAAATAGTCACATTTTTCTATTTAACGGCTATCATTATGAAATGATACTTATATGAACAATCATAACTTTTCAAATCAAAAGGACACATGATATGACGCAACATTTAAAGTAAATATTTTTAAAGGTTGTGAATTTCACTTATGTTAAAAGGTGTCTTTGAACAAGCAACCTTTAAAAATAATTAATAGCAATTCTGATTAATTTTAAAGGTTGTGAATTTCATTTATGTTAAAAGGTTGTGTCTTTTATCACGATGTTTCATTTAAACATCTTTTAAAAATTTGTAACCAAGTAACTTCATAGAACTATTTTTTTTCTCCATTTAATTAGCAAAAATTTTACTTTTAGAAAAATATAAACATATACTATTTATAGATTTTGAAAAGTTATCTTTAAACAGTCACATCTTTTCAATTTAAATAGTTGCAACTTTTATTAAAGAAGAGACATAACCTTTTAATTAGTCGCATCTTTTCATAAAAAAAAGACACAACTTTTTATAGGAAGACACCATTGACGAACAATCACAAATTTTCACAAGATTTGGGATACCCATAAAAACACACGCCCTTTAGAATTAATCAGAATTCCTATTATCTATATTATTAAAGTTGAAGTATATTTTAGAAATATTTGGAAACAAGGATAGTAGATTAAATACGATATGTTTGGTAACATGAATAGTAGAGATAAGTACTTTCTTTTAATTACACATCTAACCACTGTATTTTCAATAAATTAATAATAAATGAGAATAGTTTAGAAACATGAATAACAAATTTAATACTTCTTTTTATTTACACATTTAACTATTGTTTTTACAATAAATTAAAATATATTCTTTTCTATATTTTTTATTTACAATTCTGTCACTATATTTACAATTATTTTTATTTACAATTCTTTATGGTGAAAGTAAAAACACAAACTGAAATATAAATAGTATAGTATAGGGACCTCTATATTATATAAAAAGTTTTAAATACACTATTATTACCTTATTTAGTTTAGTCAAATATAAAATTTCAAAAGTTCAATTTTCAAAAAAATATCAGAAAATTAATAATAATTCATTGAAAACTAATGCAAAAATTAAAATTTTTAAAAATGGATAAAAATATATCAAGAAGAAAAATATAATGGCTTATGTTATTAATAAAAAATTTAAATTCATTATATTACAAAAATATCTACTTGGATCAGTTTTAGAATATACAAAATGGACTAATCTAATCACCTAAAAACAATTTTTTGTCTAAATAATCATAAAATAAAATTTTAAATTTTATATAAATATTTCAAATCAAAATAATAATTTAAAATTGATTTATATAAAAAATGATTAAACATATGCATATATTCAAAAATTTATTTTTACTAAAATATTTTCCAAGAACCATTATTAAAAAAATGTTTTCGATATATATAAGAAAAATACAACAAGAAGACCAATTTCATATACCAACTTAAATTATGGTTTTTATATTTCACATTAAATTTTTAAAAAATAATATATATGATTATTTATATGATTTTTCATGTTATTAATTTTTTGAAAGCATTTATTAAATGAAACCTCAAAATAAAATCAAGTTGAAATAACAAATGATTAAAGCAACAAAATCATGATACGCGATTGAATTATCTCAACTACTTAAAAATAGTTTCATTTAAAAGAAAAACTAAATTTATTTTTTGAATTATACAGAGGTATCCTGTCCCCACATAAGTGGTCCAGACTAGTCATGTATTGCCACGTGTCGGTCCTTTGTCCCTGGCAATGCCGAAATGTTAATTCCCCAGTGACCTGGATTCGAACTCAAGTGGCGGTACTCATAGCTGTGAGCCCTTTACCACTAGAGATAGAAGCCCCGGTTAAAGAAAAACTAAATTATATAAACTAAATTTAATAAAATTATAATTTTTTTTTGAAATGCACAAATGATTTTTTAATATAGAGAGTGTTGAAGATACAAAATATTTTATTTGAATTAAAAAATCAGTGTAAAATAATTTACCTTTGGGTTAATAAATAAAATCATATAACTTGTTAGAATTATTTATAATTTTCAAAAATTTAGTCATATTGAAAAAAAAAATAAGTCATAGAATTAAATTTAAGAGAAATTTCATAAAAAATTAAAATACATAATTTATCAAAAAATAATAATTTTTATTACGTAAATAATTTTTCAACAAAAAATATAGTTAATAAATTTGATCAATCTTATTTTCGTTAATAAATTTGATCAATCTTATTTTCTATTCGTCCCTGATCTCAGGGATTTATCTCCACCAATAATTTTTTTTTTATCTTAGTTAATAATTTTTTTTTTTTTTTTTCGACAAAAAAAAAAAAAAAAAANGACGTCGTAATCCAGCTTTTCAATCTACCCGGCCCGTTCCGCTCATAATTATTAGTTCCACCATGTATTTTTGGCGATTAGTAAAAGAAGATATATTCTCTGCTAGCCAATAGAATAATGGGTTCTATCAGTTTTGCGTGACTCATATCCAGAGATGATATCATCAATTGATGTCAAATCAATAAGAAACGGATGGAATGACTCGTGCTGGATGTAAAAAGCCGTAGTTGTAATTGGACCTGGTGGGGCAAGTCCTTTTCCGTCACCTTATGTCTCCGAGCCCACTTGCTGACCTAGTTACATTTAGCTGAGCTGCTCTTCATTCCATCAATAATGATATATACGAAGATTCGTTTTATCAAGACTGTTATCACTTATTACTCAATATCACAAATTCACAATAAACAAAATCTCTCCTTTTGCATTCTCGCAAATTATAAGAATGGAAGTATAATTCCGAAGTTAGCCATACGAGCTAGACAATGATTTAGTTTGACTTTGTGTAGGTGTATGTGTTAATTATGTGAATATGTAGAAGCTCAAAAAGATCGTATAACGTTATGACGTGGGATGATTTTAAGACAAAAGCCATGTCACTAGTGTTGTTTTTGCCAGTAATGAAAAGGCAAAACTAATTAGCGATTTTAATAAATAAGCGATGATCCCTCGTCGTGGGAGAGTCCAAGAGGCATATGCCCCTTCAACAATTTTATTGGTCGCACCCTTAAAACTCTTTTTCATCTCCTAATCCACGCACTTTGTATTTGTTTACGTCACCCACTACTCACTTTTTAAACCAGTAGAGATTAAACTAATATACGACTAAACTCGCTTGTCTATTGATTCCTTCCACACATGTCTGACCGACGTACGGAATTAACAATAGACGTATATTAAGCTTTATAATTCCGTTTGACTTCAGAGTGTGAGTTTTTGTCGTAGTTTACTAATTATATTTCAGGTTGCTGATATTTAACACAGCAAAAATATACGTGATCAAATAAGATGAATAAAGCAAAAAAAAAAGGAAGATAAAATAATTTAATAAAATTGTTTGGATGGCAGAATATCAATCAAGCCTTTGTTGTACTGTGTGTTATCAAGAAAACTAGTGGCAGATTACCACTGAAAGCCATGTAGGATGTAGCGAAAACATCGTAACTTAGCAATATATATATAGCTTGGTAAACACTCTTTATCATAGTAACGGTCACATGTTTATCAAAAGGTTGTTATTAAACATATAAGGACGAGACATCCGATAAATTGAAAACGTTACATAGAAGATTAGCATGATCTTTGTACAAATCTGACACACACAAATAAAAAATAGTGTAAATTTCTTGACCTGTAATTTTTTCAGTTAAAAAGAAAAACATATAATGCAAGCATTAGAAATGTAAGAGGATCGAGAATGTTCTGTTTGGGGTTGTTTGATAAATTACGCGAGAAGAGTCGTATAGAATCTGAGGACTTGGGACCAACGAAGACTTAGGAGCGATGGAGACAATGACGGGACGGTGTTAGACACGTGAAAGCCACGTGACTGTCTCCCAGATCACCGGAACTTACCCTACAAAGGGATTGACAACTTTGACTAATCTTCTTATATCCTACAGTACTATGTAACGTGTGTAACTTAACTAACTACATATACACGTAAGTATAGAAACTATAATTTAAAGCAGGCCGAATAATTGGTATAATACATGAATAATACAGCCTCGACTTTTTATCCCCATGGCACCAAAGTATATATATCCGTTTATCTCCTCTAGTTTTGGTGGGGAAGTAACTTCATATACCTGTGTTATTTATCCGTTTTAAAAGTCGTACACTGAACTCATTTTTTTCTTGTGGGTGTCAGTGAAGCCCAGCACTTTTAGGCCTCTTAGAACATCTTCAATGCTAACCACTCTTTAGGTGGCTTATTCATTTTTTTAGTAATAAATGTGGTTAAAATTTTGAAATAAGCCATCTCAAAAAATTTATCCTCCACTGCAAGTTGCTTAATTTGGGTTCTTAATTTTTTTTAGTGATTTGTGAATTACATGACTGCAACTAATCAAGAATTTCTCTGAATTCTCATAACATGAAATCACTATACATGAGTTGAGCCACCGTAGAACTGATATGTCCATCTACTTGCAGCAGCTATGGTTATTTCTTATCAGCACCACTTTCAGCGATTCCTGATTTTCAATCTAAATCAACCCACACAAAAACATCATAACCAATCAAAGAATAGGCTAACAATAAAATAAAATCTCGTCAATATCAGTGAAGGTTCGAACAAAAAACATAGATGCAATCAAACGATTCTAGGTACTCTGCTTCCAATCAAACAAATCAAACACAAAGTCAGAACATATCAAAACAAGTTTATCGAAGAAAGAACATCAAATTTGATCCTTCCATCTTAATTGAAACAAATCCAAGTTAAAAAATCGAAGAACGCAAGAAGCACATGCAAAATCGAAGAACACAAGAAGCGCTTACCTTTCGAATTGAGGAGAGACAGCGTCGCGAGAAGTGCATCGGCGTCAAGGAGAACCACTATCGAGATCGTCGACTGTGACAGGATCATAATCACAACGTCGGTTCTCACAACGTCGGTTCTCCGTTATACGAACGATTTTACTTATTTCTGATTTTTCCTTTTTACTACTTGGTTTTATATTTTCCTTTTTCTAATAGTTAAACCTCCTTTGGGTTTACTATATATATATAGCCACAAGGCACGTTATATGCAGACAATCAATAAAAGCTTTCTTAAAACTTTTCTTCATTCTCAAGCAACTAAAGTTCTCTCAAGAGCTTTACAATTCGAATTCAGTCTTT
>OVBX01005430.1:1831-13122 GCA_900406325.1 Erucastrum elatum
TTGTGGAAGATCTGGGAGCCATCTTCTCCAGATGCGGCGCAAAGGTACATTTCATTCTCTAGATATTATTTCTCTATCTGTTCTCTTGTGCACTACTCTGATAAAGACATTGTTTGTATTAAGATGTGTTTCGTTTTGCTATTCCTGAGCATTCCACTACTCTTCAGTCTCGTACTGAAATTCAGTGGATAAAACCGATCATATTGTTTTTGTAGGATAAAGTGGATATAGAGAAACAGTAAAGATGTAATTAAACTTTCTTTTCAGGTGTGGAGGACAAGAACCGTGGAGATTCATCAGCTATGTAATGAAGCACCTGAGACCCTCCTTTCGAGTTTTTGATTGAATAGAGTTACTTTCGTTTGGCATGTGTGTAGTGTGACAGTGAAATATACTCAGCACAAATCAGAGCCTGTTTCCTGTCTTGGTTGGAGTGTACACACTATGGAAACAAACCTGAAGTATTTGTGTGCGAGTCCATGTTACAGTTGCAGAGGTTTGGGATACGAAAGTAGTATTTATAGACGGCTCAGGTTAGAGGTGAAAAAGGGTTTAGAGGTAAAAGGGAAACAGAGAATTGTAGTAGTTATGTAACACATCAATACTATTAAATTTGGATCATGTTCCATTAATATTAGTTGAGTCCAACTTAAAAAATAAGAAAGCAATAAATAACTGATTATATGCATATAATTATAACTGTTTGCTTTTTTTTTGAAACCAAAGGCCATTAACCGCTTATTTTAAAAAGTCCCGGCAACAAAAAAGCATTATATAATTAGTTATATCCATATAATTGTAACTGCCCCCTTAAAAAATACCACAACAAGGAAGATACAAACAAAATTCCTATTTTGATTTTGTTTACAACAAAAAACTAAACTATCATATATGAAATTCCTATCAATACTATTAAATTTGGATCATGTTCCATTAATATTAGTTGAGTCCAACTTAAAAAATCTAAAATATAGCTATAGTTAGTAAATACATGTTAGTAAAATGTAGCTATAGTTAGTAAAATGTATCTAAAATGTAGCTATAGTTAATCATATTCTTCATGCTTACTAAATACCTATTTTTTTGGACTACAAAGATAGTAACTAAAATTTTGGAAAATATATATTCTATCAACTTAATGAAAAACTTATAATTTTATTTATTTAATTACTATAGGAATATTAAAAAAAATGTAGCTATAATTTTTTATTTTTAAAAATATTATTAGTAACTGTTTATGAATAAATGTGTGAAATAACTATAGCACATGTATAGTTATCTGACATCGTAAATTCCATCAAATTATCGAAACCTCTTACTAATAATAATTAAAAAAATAACACAAATATGATTACAAAAATAATACAACATACAAACAAAAATACAACTATGAAAATTAATTTTCACAAAATAAAATTAAACAAAAAATATACCCGCCTTTTCAAAGGCGGATCAAATCTAGTTAGTCTTATACTTCAAACACATCATCCACTTCACTCATGTATTATATGACTTCTCTTTTAAGTCATTATTATTCGTTTTTGATACATTGTTAAGGACACGGACATAGTCATTATTCGTTTTTGATACATTGTCTATGGTTTCGAATCCGTAGTACAGCACATAGTTAAGGACACGGACATGTAATATCTTTTCATCTTTGTTTCTGGTCGCTGCAAAATTGATCTGTGCCTTTTTCTCAAAAAAAATTATTATTAATGCAGGTTTTGATCTGTAATTAATTTTGAAATTAGAGTTTTTGAATTTGATGCAGGAATAATTCGCTGCAAAAGAAAAAAAAAGAAGGAATAATGTCCGCCTAAATGTGTTCTTCCCAAAAACAAAACTTCCCTGAGACAAAACGGTTATTGGGCGATGGGGATGGCGATCGTCGTCAGTGATAATTTCTTTTCAATTCCCATCTGAGTGTTAATTTCATGAGTTTGGTTTCGTGATGGCATCTTGGATTTCTATTTCCAAACTTTTTCTTTGTGTTTTTCTCTTTTATGTAACGACAAGTTGCATATTTATTTACAACGTATTGGGTGTAAACCAATTCATCTTCCAATTCGTTGTTGTTATCTCCGACATGGAATATATGGCCATGATCGATGGCAAGACAAGCATCATGTTTATGTTGTATCCAGATTTAAGTGGTAAGGAACTTATCCTTATCGCTTTACTTTGGAAACAATTGCTGTAGAAACCACCATGGATAGAGATTTCATTAACCAAAATTGGAAGCATAGTTCTTTTGTTGTTTGGCGATGTTCTTACAATCGTTGAAAATTGACAGGTTCAATCTTTACTTCTTTCGAGAGAATCAATATATTGGATTCTAAATCGATGGATATCTATAGATCTAGATGGGAGTTTGGCCAATGTTATACAACAAAATAAATTTCAAAAGAAAACTTGGAGTTGCATCGATTGTGTGATTGTTAAATGTAATTACATCGAAAATTCTATTCGAAGAAGATGGATCAAAAGAAAAATTTCTTCGGTTTTTATTTTATTTGTTGTATTGTTTTTTTTACATTTTAAGTTTGCTTTTGGTTGTATCTTTTTTATTTTCTTTGTAATGATACATTTTATATAAATAAAATAGTTGTTAAAAAAAAGAAAAAAAAAGAAGGAAAAACAAACTTTTTTTTTGGAAGTGAATCACACGTCATCTAATTTGTTCATACGCCGTCGTTTCTTATCTGCCTAACGGAATATGAACTAGCCGTCAGCGACCTTCAATAGTCAAAGCTAATAGATGACGATTGACGACAAACTGAAAACGTGTGTGTTCGAACTGATTTCGCATGTCTCAATTTAATTATCATAATTAATTATGTTTTGATTGTTTAACCAACACTACAGACATCTTTGGGGCGATTAGTTTTATTATTCTCTACTAAATCAATTTATTTTATTCCTCTCTCCCTCTCTCCCTCTCTCTCACTCTCTCTCTCTCTCTTTTTCTCTACAGTTTTGCCTTAAAAGAAGAATTCAATTTTTCTTTCTATTTTCTTCGTCAAAGTTGAATTAATTACCAGGAATTTTGAGCTCTTTAAATCTTCGCCGGAATCTAACACCAGATTTCACCGATGAACAACACCAGTTGTGAGCCTTGGAGTTGAGTTGAGTAGTTGGGGAACAAGACAGGGAGAAAATGGCAAAGGAGGTAGTGTACGAAGGGTGGATGGTGAGGTACGGAAGGAGGAAGATCGGACGGTCGTATATTCATATGAGGTACTTCGTTTTGGAGCCTCGTCTTTTGGCCTTTTACAAGAAGAAACCTCACCACTCTCAGGTCAACAAACCCTTCAAAAGTCTTGTTTACCTTTTTTTTCTATTTGCTTGTTTTGAGTGGGTTTCTGCAAGTTTCAAACTTTCCCTTTTGGGTTTCCAAGTGGTAAGGCACTTTGCTATAGGCAAAAAAAAGTATCAGACTTTATTATAACTTATGGGGTGTGTGTAGAAGCCATTTGAGTTTCAGGGTTTTCTTCTTGAACATGAGTGAGTGATGAATGATGCTTTTCTACATGTGGTGAATATAGGTTCCTGTCAAGACCATGGTAATTGATGGCAACTGCAGAGTTGAAGATCGAGGCTTGAAGACTCATCATGGACATGTCAGTAGTCTCTTAACCTTTTACCATTTCTGTTGTTACTATCCAAGTGCTTATAGATGTGTTTAATCGACATTGCAACCCACTCATCTTGACATGATGTCTTTAAGCTAGATTTCTTATGAACACATCTCTTTGCCTTTGGTTTGTAGAAAATTATTTTGGCTTATCTTCTCTTCCCCGCTAATAGTTGAATTTAGATGAGTAGGACAAGTAGACTCTATTATAGGAAGTAGGAGGCACTTCTTGGTAGAGAAATATTTTCCTAGTTGTGTGGAAAACTTTTTGAGCCAACTAACGGAGTATAATAGTTGATTCAACTAAAATTTTGTTAGCAAATGTGCTTTGAGAGAAAATTAACCCATAATGCTGTAAAAAATCCCACAATTTAAACTAATAGAAATTAGAAGGATCATCTAAAGGTTTTGCAAGGGCAGCTTATTTACAACGTTTACAATCTCTTTCTGCAAGAGAAAGACATTTGATAATGTTTTGTTGTGAATCACTTAATGGTTTCTCATACCAAGTTAACTTGCTATTACTATCACCTATGCCTTTAAATTTACTTTTGTGCTTGTCAACTCTATTCTGCAGATGGTTTACGTGCTGTCTGTCTACAACAAGAAAGAAAAGCACCATAGAATAACAGTATCTCATCTTTACTTCCAAAAAACAGTTGGCACTACCTTTACCTTGTTAGTTAATTACGGAGTATTATGTTCTTGCTAGATGGCAGCGTTCAACATCCAGGAAGCACTAATGTGGAAGGAAAAAATTGAGTCTGTTATAGACCAGGTCTGTCATTTGCCAGCCATCTCTTACTGTCTATACTTGCGTACGTTGGTGCTTTATCTGATTTACTTCACTGTGTGTTTGCACTGGCGCAGCATCAAGAGTCTCAAGTTCCAAATGGTCAGCAATATGTTGCATTTGAATATAAGTCTGGAATGGATACTGGAAGGACTGCTTCATCTTCAGATTATGAAAGCCAGTGAGTCCCTCCCTATCTCATATACTTTCTCTATCTCTGCTGCCATGTTTATCCAACTCACTGGTTTTGGAGACGCTTATGGGACCTTTCTGACTTAATCATAAGTTCTCTTTATGGAATAATGCTCTGATACTCTCTTAGCTCATAAGCTTGGCTTGATGACAATCCATGTTTTTCGTAATAAGTGGTTTGTGGTGATCGTGATTGTAAAAATAACATGAAAGTAACAAAGTTAGGAAGTCCAACTATCAATTACGAAGATGCTAATAAGGTGTTAAATGTTGGGAGTGAACAATACTGTTTCCATGATTGTCACTATTTTGTTGATATTTATTAATGCACGAAATAACTGCAATTTTCTTTAGGTTCAGTGCACCGGAGGATGAAGATGACTCTAGGCGTCGTTTAGTGAGACGGACTACTATTGGAAATGGTGCCTTCCGAATTCACTTTATTCATGAGCTAATCTGGTCAGCTGCAGCCTTGGCTGTAATCTAATCACCTCAAGAAAATGTGCAGGTCCCCCGCCATCTGTACTTGACTGGACTAAGGAGTTTGATGCAGAGTTGGCGAACCAGAACTCTGATAACCAAGCCTTCTCTAGAAAACACTGGCGTCTACTTCAGTGTCAAAATGGTTAGTGGTCTTGCAGGGTAGAAAATATAAACTTATGTGAAACTTGTGGAATCCAGTGCTCTCCTAAGTTATCTGCTATAAGAACTGGAAGATTACTTTACAGGAAAGAGCTAGAGTTTGGCCTTATTTGTTTTTGTTTTCTGATACAATTGGACAGGTCTTCGAATTTTTGAAGAGCTTCTTGAAGTTGATTACCTTGTATGGCAGTTTCTAATAGCTTTTCATTTTAATTGCGTGATTTCCCTTTGTTTTTTGATTATGTACAAACGTTATTTTGGATAAGTACCGTAATTTACACTGCTACTTGTGCAGCCGAGAAGCTGCAGCAGGGCAATGAAAGCTGTTGGCGTAGTGGAGGCAACGTGTGAGGAAGTATTCGAACTTGTGATGAGCATGGATGGCACTCGTTATGAGTAGGTCTTTCTCTGCCTTCTGTTTTCCACTTAGTTTCCATTTCTAGGAAATGGTCAGCACTGTGTTCATTTTTCTTCATTTAGCTGAAGTTAGGCATCATTATATGTCAAAGCTCTTAAAAATTTCGTTGTATGCAGTTGTCTTTTGCCGAAAATTTACGTCCATAGTATGCATCCAGAATTTTTTTTTGTTCTAGTGTCCTGGTCTAGTGGTCTGTACCTGAAATTATATTTGTTCCTATTTGTTTCCATGTGTGATGCAGGTGGGACTGCAGCTTTCAGTATGGTAGCTTAGTGGAA
The DNA here is from genome assembly GCA_900406325.1 of Erucastrum elatum. Taxonomy (NCBI): domain Eukaryota; kingdom Viridiplantae; phylum Streptophyta; class Magnoliopsida; order Brassicales; family Brassicaceae; genus Erucastrum; species Erucastrum elatum. The sequence goes on from OVBX01005430.1 coordinate 7,792, forward strand.
GAGGTGGATGGTCATACAGCAGTGCTCTATCATAAACTTTTGCTCGACTGGTTTCCAATGTAATGTTGCACCTAAAATATTCTCGTCCAAGTTATAGTGATACCTTCTGAACATAATCGTTTGATATGTTACATCCCTAGATTGTATGCAGGGTGTCTTTGATTTTTTTCCCTACCATGATAACATGTTGAAATTGACTTGTCTCAGGGGAAACAGTTCAGGATTATTATTATTATTGTCATTTGTGATCTTGCTGCTTCCAGTCAGAATATTATTTTCCTGTTTCGAAGCTTTCTTTTATCCTAATTTTATCAAATGGCTCCAGGGTTGTGTGGCCTCGTGACCTCTGTTACGTCCGCTACTGGCGCCGTAATGATGATGGGAGTTATGGTACCTTTCTTTTCCTCTTTACTCATGCTATAATCTGGAAAGGTATTTTTACAATAGCTTGTTGGTTATTTATTTTGCTCTTTCTGTGAAGTTGTGTTGTTCCGTTCTAGGGAGCATGATAACTGTGGTCCACAACCTGGCTGTGTCCGTGCTCATCTTGAGAGTAAGTTTAGGAAACGAAACATATCTCAGCGTTTACTAAAATGCTATAATGTTTGATGTAGTGCTATCTAAAATGTTACTTCTTTTTTTGTTTCTCTTAGGTGGAGGATATACTATTTCTCCATTAAAGCCTCGAAATGGGAGGCCTAGAACACAGGTGCAACATCTAATACAAATTGATCTAAAAGGGTGGGGTGCAGGCTATCTTTCATCGTTTCAACAACATTGTCTTCTTCAAATGCTGAATAGTGTTGCTGGTAAGTGCTTTCATGCTTCCTTTTCCACTTGTTTCTTCATGTCCTTGCTGGAAAAGAATCCCACTAGCTATTTATTATCATCCCGTAGTAATTCAAGGTGTTGTGCTCTCATCACAGGTTTGCGTGAATGGTTTTCACAGACAGATGCGAGAGGTGTTCATACCAGGATCCCTGTTATGGTTAATATGGCATCATCATCCTTGAGCTTGAGTAAGAGTGGAAGGTCTCTGCATCAGTCTGCTTTTTCTGTTGATCAAACAAATTTCGCCAACAGGAACTCTGTGCTCATGGATGAAGACTCAGATGATGATGATGAGTTTCAGATCGCTGAATCAGAACAAGAGGTTTGAATATCAAGCATTTTGGTTATCTAGTATTAAGCAGCATCTGGAATTGAACCATCATTCTTGTGTACTTTTACAGAGTGAAACAAGTTTAACAGAGACTGATGTCAAGAAAACAGGTGAGCACCCTATGCTGAAGTATAAAAATTCTACCTCGAGCCAATTAGGATATCAAATAGTTTTATATGCTTTGAAAATTCAGAAGAAGAACCTGCTCACAAGATTGATCTGTCATGCTTCTCGGGGAACCTAAAGCGGAATGAAAATGAAAATGCACGTAACTGCTGGAGGACTTCTGACGGGAACAACTTCAAAGTTCGTAGCAAGAATTTCTGTGATGATAAAAGAAAGGTCTGTGAACCTTTTGTCTTAGTTCTTTAGAATGGTTTGGTTCTTAATTGCATCCGGCTAACTTCTATTCATGTCCATTTAATACTATACTGAAGATTCCTGCTGGGAAGCATCTTATGGATCTCGTTGCTGTCGATTGGTTCAAAGACAGTAAAAGAATAGATCATGTGGCTAGACGTAAGGGCTGTGCAGCACAAGTAAGATACATAATTATTATCTTCAAATGCTTCCCATACTATTCTCTTGCCTGTGGATTCATCTTAGAAAGGAATCTCCATGATTATTGACCCTTTTGATATATTTGTTCAGGTTGCTGCAGAGAAAGGTTTATTCTCAATGGTGGTAAATGTTCAAGTAAGTTCTTCCCAACAAACTCTTATTAAAATTCAGAACATAATGTACAAACCATTAAGTCATATTTATGTATCTTTAAAACCGTTTTTGATTTGTATAGGTTCCAGGGTCAACACACTACAGTATGGTGTTTTATTTTGTGACGAAAGAACTTGTACCTGGGTCTCTATTGCAACGATTTGTTGATGGGGATGATGAGTTCCGGAATAGTCGGCTAAAGCTTATACCTTTAGTGCCTAAGGTATGTTCATCTCTCTTTCTCTTTGTGATTGCTACTAACAAGTATATTGACATTATTTTCCGTATACAGGGGTCATGGATAGTACGGCAAAGCGTGGGAAGCACGCCATGTCTCCTAGGGAAAGCAGTGGACTGCAACTACATTCGTGGCCCGACATACTTAGAAGTGAGTGAAGTTTTACAAGTGTTGAATTCGAAGCTCTCTGTAACCATATTATTAACTCAATGATTCATCATGTGTAGATCGATGTGGATNAATACAAGTGTTGAAGTCGAAGCTCTCTGTAACCATATTATTAACTCAATGATTCATCATGTGTAGATCGATGTGGATATTGGTTCATCAACCGTTGCAAATGGAGTGTTGGGACTCGTCATTGGTGTAATCACATCGTTGGTTGTCGAAATGGCTTTCCTCGTACAGGTAAACATAATGTTATAGGATTTACTCTCAAGTAGATGAGGTTTGATTATAATGAATACAAGAAATATGGGTTTGGGTTATGGCAGGCAAATACAGCGGAAGAATTGCCGGAGAGGCTAATAGGTGCTGTTAGGGTGTCGCATATAGAGCTCTCTTCAGCCATAGTTCCGAATCTGGAGTCGGGTTTATAAGTAATGTATGAGACTCCTTTAACATCACCCCTTGAGAAATTACCATTATACTTCATATATATGTTCTGTCACATAAAAATAAAGGTGTTTGGTGGCTCTTTGGAAATGTTCACATGCTTCACTTCTTTAGCTTCTTGTCTATGGTTTGATACATCATTTATTTCTGTATCAGTTCATAGTTAAAAAAGTGTTATTATATATCCTCTTTACAATGCGTCAATAGTGTAAAAATGCAGAATATTCTGCTTAAGTAACTGACCCCCATTAATTCGACAGTATGAATAGTCAAGTTTACAATGGGCTTTTGAGTTTACTACAATGATTATGAACTTGAAGGGCGATTTCTTCGTTGGTATGGGAACACTTTAGAAGAGACAAAGCACACCAGATGTATTTTGTGTTCTCTGATATGAAAAAAGAAGAAACAGTTGCTGTCTGTTAAGAGGACGAGACACCTGATCTTGTTGCAGCTTAAAACCTTTCTTTCTTAAGTCTTCCTTTTGAGCTACAGAGTGTAGCATTTTTTTTGGATATTAAATGTGCAAACTTTGGTTCTCAACAAACTCATGAATGTATCAATCCTCTCAATTCTTCTTCCATTTACTGTATCTTCTGAGTTTACTAGCTCAGGTTTGGTTATTTCTCTTGGTATTACGGTTTAGTTATTTCTCTGGTTTTGAATTGTCTTATCTGAATTTTGATCATGCCTTTTAGCAGCCGGTTTGGTTTCGTTTGGTTTGGTATTGAGAAGAGAAAAAAAAACATTCGATCTTTGCTTCTTTCTTTTTTTATCTCTCTGTCGAGGCATCATTCATCATCTTCATTGTTGGAGGTTCTCACTGTTGATCACCATCTCTGAGTCAGGTATTGATCCGCCACTCTCAAGACCGATCGACCTTTATCCTCGGCGGTTTAGTTAGAGATTTATTGTTAGTTGACAAAAACCTGTCTCAAACTTTGAGATATTTGAAACAGACAAAAGTTAATCTCAAACTGAAAGTTACCCCATCTGTAAGCTCTCTCTCTACGGTTAGTTCTGTGTTGTGTATTGTTCCAATTGACATAACCACCGGTTTGGTGATTCCATTTTAATCTTTCACTAGCTATTTGTTCAATGCTCTGTTTTGTTTTATTAGCTTTGAATAGTAAGAGTATTCTTCCTTGATTTTGTGAACATTTTTGTTTTGAAGGCCCCAAAAAGATGCAGAAACTGGGTGAATTCAAGCTTCCTCAGTTCTTCAACTATCCTCCATACTTCACGTATATGTCAAATCAACCAATCTCTCTTCTTCAAGTTTCTTTCTTTTTCTTCTCCCTCTCTCTGTCTTGATCAAAAGTTTGTATCTTTTTCTTCTTCTTCTTCTTAAGTTTGCAGCCAGTGAGGGACACTCGTGAGAAGCAGATTCAGCTCTGGAAAGAGCTTATCTTGGATTACTGCAGATCCCAAAAGGTCTTCTTGATCGGCGTTGAAGAAGATTTTCCTCTCTTCTCTAACTCCGCTATTGATAGTATGTTGTCTGTCTGCACAAACCTTAGCTGTTTTGACTTAGTGGTCGTTCGGCTGATCATTTTGATTTCCTAGGAACTCTAAGCCATGAAGCGAGGGAAACCTTCCTCTCAGCTATTGTTGGAGAAGGTTAGATTCCGTGACTATCATCATGTCATGGTTTTGGTTTTGATGGTTTTATCCGTTGACAGGGCGTGCTGAGTGGCTGGATAAAGGGCATAGGAAGTGTCTGGTTCTGTGGCATCGGATTCAAGATTGGGCTGACATTATTCTTCAGTTTGTGAGTCACTCATGTGAGAATTAGTCCATTGTCCTCTAATCGATATCTATGTCATACATAGTCTTATCTTATCAGGTGAGAGAGAATGGATTGGAAGACAGTGTTATGACCGTTGAAGAGATACGTTCTGGGACTGAATCACTTGGAACAGGTAGATAAAAACCCCCCTTCAAATTCTGTCGTTTGTTTTGCATATTTTAAATGTTCTCTTTTTCAGAACTTGAAGGGATTGATAGGACGATTCTAATGAGGGCACTGAAGCTGCTAGAGAACAAAGGCAAGCTTGCATTGTTCAAAGGAACTTCAGCAGATGATGAAGGCGTCAAGTTCTCTGTCTGAATGCTACTCTCTCTGTATAAACGTTTTGGGGAGTGAGAAATATATCTTTTAAAACCAAATGGATAAACAACTTTGCTTTATATAATAGCATTCATTCTCTACTCATGCTTTTGAGTTATGTAGAATGAGAATGACTCTCTTCGTATGAAATAATCACTATCCCAATGCTTGTGGATATTCACCATGGATTTTGCAGTTGATCTTTCAGCTATATATCCCCTATCCCTATTCTCTTTAACATATTTTTACGCCACTCTTTCTAAAAAGGCATTATATTATTAATGATTTTTAATTAACTGGCTCTAGAATTCGATCTTTCTTATTATATAAAAAGTCTGATACAAAAGTTCAGGATGAGTACATAGTAGGTTATTATATAACAAAAAGTAACGTTCACTTATCTATTTTAAAAAGAAAAGAATTAGTTGAGGATCCAAAAAAGTATATATATAGAGAAGCAATACTTAGACAATTCCATGGTCTTCGTTCCCA
>OVBX01005431.1:0-13120 GCA_900406325.1 Erucastrum elatum
CTTTCCAAACACCCATTGTTGTAGCTTCTCTCATAACTTTCCTCAGCACCATGTTAGAAAGGCTTGAGCAGATTAGATTCTGAGCTCTTGTATCCTTTTCTTTAGCCAAAGGATCCTTCTTTACGTCTTGATCTTTATCATCTGAGGGATCCGAATCGGGATCAACCTTAGGTGACTTCTCCTCTTGAGTCAAGATGTGTCCCAGCCCTTGCAGCTCTAGCTGCATTAACATCTTGAACTTCCATAAACCAAAATCATCCGATCCATCGAACTTCTCCATCTCAAACTTAGTATGAATCTTCTCCATACTGATATACCAGATAAAGAACAACAACGCAGTAACTCAGCACACACACAATCACACAACTCACAACCCTAAACCACTGAACCGTAGCTCAATCACGCAGCCCTGATCTTGAACTGCTACACCGCAGAACTCTCTCCGTCGAACCTAATTCTCTTCACCGAGAACCTGGCTCTGATACCACTTGTTAAGGTATCAGTTCTAGGTTCGAACGCTTGATCAATCAATTACTAAATCGCTTTGAGTTCACCTTGATCACTCTACTTTCTTAACTAGTGATAGAATCAAGAATCAAATGCAAACGAGAACGACACAAGCTAATTGTTTACCCAGTCTTTGTTTCCTACTGACTGGGGAGAGAAGCAAACTCTCATGCTTTCCACTATGATCAGTTTGATACAAACAGTGACAAGATCTAATCCGATCTTTCTCTGTTACACATGTATTACAGAAGGATCTATCTCGAGATGTTTGGAGAAGAATACCAGAGCGACTGTGACGAAGATGACTCGCTATCAACCTCCGATTCCTCCTCTGACGACGACGGATCACAGAATGAACCGAAGAAAGGTGCGCAACCTCAAGAGCTGTGATCGCTCCTCTAGGATCTCTCTATCTTGGTCAAGCTTTCTTCTCCAGCTCGTGTATTCTCTCCTATCTCTCCTCTGTAACTCGATCTCTCCTTCTCTCTCTAGATGGAGGAGACGACTCTGTTTGTTTTGGCGTAACAAACTGTAACGGTCTCAACGACTTCTTCTTATCCCGTCTCAACTTGTATCGAACTGGTATCTACCGGAAAATTGTCTTCGGTTTAATCGTAAAAGATTTCGGCCCAAAAGCCCAATGCCTAAAACGACAACACTTCACACCCATGTTTCTTTCTTTCATTTACCAAGGCTAAACAATACTGAAGCTGATGCTTTAACTAATAGTGCCTTGTTGAACCTCCTAAACGTTGTTTAAGTTTTATGGAATGAAAGGTTTATTCAAAAAAAAAAGAACATATAATTGTCTACGACTAGCAACTGATCCTATGACATGTAACAATAAAATGAACAAGTTGTAAATTTACAAATTGCAGCCGCGGATCGCAAGTCGCAAAACATCAACAATAAAGCGAATAATGTTTAATCTGGCGCAGTCACAAATCACTGCAATATACAAACGAAGATGGCCAGGGCCGGTTCAAAAATTGTAGTAGGCCTAAAAAAATAAAAATGAAAATATTGTTTCTCTTATATCAAAAATCTAAATATGAATATTTTAAATCATAGATTTTTAAAAATTTATGAATATTCAACATTTGTTATATATTTTTTTAAAAATTTTGCACCAAAACTACAAAACCATATTTAGACTTACTCATAATTTTAATTAAAATGGTTTTATTTGAACTCGACATAAGATATTGTACCAAATGCTGGTTTACTTAAATATAATAGTGAAAATCCAAAACATCACTTCTTTAAAGTATCTATGAACCCATCGTACAATTATCATAAAAATCAAATTAAAATATTTTTCTAGAAAAAATCAAATCAACTAAAACGAAGAATAAAGATCTAGAATATGCATTGGGTAAAGGGAAATCGGCATAAAAAACACTGAATTTTTCAAAAATTGTCAAAAGAAACATGTACATTTGTCTGGCCAATAAAATTTTGAACTTTTGTTCACTTATTTTAAATTATTAAGAAATTTACGATTGACTGACCAATTTAACACACCGTTAAACAAGAGTTAAGACATATTTAACTCAACATTAACTGTTGACGTTAAGTGAAATCACGTCATTTCGTTTTACAAGATTTGAAAATAAAAATAGGTAGACACTGGAGTTCGAACTCAGGTTGTTTGGAAAAAGAAGAAGGTATTTTACCACTAGGCTAGTGGCATATTCAAAGTAGGGACACACGATTACTTTTATTTGATATTGATTTTGAATACAAAAAATTCTTTAAAAATTTTAAAAGTCTTTAAAATTCCAAAAATTTGAAAAATAAAGATTTTTTAAAAAAATTAAATTTTGAAACTGAAATTAAAAATAAAATTTTATTCCTTCGAAAATCAAAAATATTCCAAATTTTTCATTTTTAAAAACAAATTCCAAAAAAAAAAATTCATTTTAGGATAAAAAAATGGAAAACAAAAAAAAATCGAAAAATAACAAAACAAAAGTTATAAAAAAAATCTGAATCTAAAAATAATCAGAATCTATAAAAAAATTATTTTATTATCTTTTTTTTTTAAAAATGCCAAAATAAAATTTTCATTTTTCAAATTATTAAAAGAAAAATAAAAAATGCCAAAAATAAAATTTTCATTTTTCAAATTATTAAAAGAAAAATTGAAAAAATAAAATAATTTGAAAAAAAATCAAAAAAGTGATAAAAAAAATTCAAATCTGAAAACATATAATCAGAAACTATTAAAAATAAAATAATACTAAAAAAATATTTTTTATAGTTTCTGATATATGTTTCAGATTTGAAATACTTATAACTTTTTGGAATTTTTTTTGATTTTTTTTCAATTTTTTTATAATCCGGAAAATGAAAATTTTATTTTTTGGAATTAATTTTTCAGTGTTTTTAAATTTTAAAGATCTTTATAAGTTTTTAAATAATTTTTTATATTCAATACCAAATATAATTAAATGAGTTAGTAACTTCAATTATTAAGCCACTAGCCTAATGGTAAAGTATCTTGTCATTGATCCTAACAACATGAGTTCGAATCTAGTGGTCGCCTTGATTTTATTTCCAAATCATGTAAAACGACGTTGTTTCATCTCATTTCAAAACGACGACGTTTCACTTAACACCAACATTTAATCATGTTATTTTTTTTTGTTAACTTTACTGACGGCATGCTAAATTGGCAAGTCAACGAAAACATTGTTAATTAATTTTAAAGTCAATGAAAAATTTGTGATTTATTTGGTCATCTTATATGTCTAGGTTTCTTTTGGCAATTCCCGTAAAATGCAATTTTTTTTTTTTTGGCCGATTTCCCATTGGGTAATAGAGGGACTAGGATAATATACGAATAAAATTGGTTGGTTAAAGATTTGTCTTGATGTGACGTGACCTCAATTTGGTTGTTTTGGTGTGTGGGCTATAAGAAAAATATTATGAGTGGCATAGTAACTTTTTATAAATATTAAATACAAATAGCAAAAGAAAATTGTGTACATCAAGAGCAGATGTATGTAATAATGTAATTAGTTGTACCTATCAAATATATATAATCTGAATGGTCAATATATATACATATAATCTGTTTTTTTTTTGTTCTTTTGAAACACACTTACATATAATCTGTTTGAGTTCATACAATAAGAAATAAAATAATGTTCTCAATATAAAAGGTATAAATGGTAATTCATATACAGTAACAAAAACTCGAAAATTTCAAATTTCTTTCAAAATAAAATTTGTAACAGAAAACTTAAATTCACTATATTCATCTATGTATATCTAATATGTTTGAGATTAACTCTCATAATAAAAATATTGCTTTCAATATAAAAAATTAGAAATGGGAATTCATATATATATATATACTGTAAATAAATCCCAAAATTTCAAATTTCTTTCGTAACCAAATTGTCCAAAATATAGTAAAAAATAAATTTATTTTCTTTTTAGCTTTATGTAAGAATAAATTGTGCTGACAGTAGATAATAATATGCAGTACACAGTCTAGATTTCTAATACCGCTTGTAAAGTTCCCAAATAAATTTTAAAAAAATTATTGATAATTTTTTCCGGGGATTCATGAATGCTATCAAGCATATGATAGTACTCGTGCATTTCCTAACAACATTTATTGAGAGGCGTACTTTGTATGTGATGTCTCGCACACGAATTTAATACGTTCTGTTAATGGCCAGTTCAAATTTATGGTAGAATTTGAAATTTTCGACAAGAATACAAAACTCAAGGGCTTTTAGTTGTATATGAGAGGATTGGTGTTCAGAAAAAAAGAGAGGATTAAATTTCTTCAGAATCACTTTAAATTGGATTTGAGTACTCCGCCAGCAAACGGAACTGCCATTCTGTGGAATATGAAATGTCTCAGTCACCGTAGACTTCTTTGATAATCCCTAAACAAAGTATCTATGATCCACATTTATGAGAAAACGAGATTCCTTGTATAGGGGATGAAGAATACAATTAAGAGATGTACAGATTTAACATGATTAAATTAATTAACACATTCTAAATATTTTAGTGGAAACATTTTGTTTGAATGATTAAATCTGGTTCTTATTTTGTTTTGTTTTTTGTATTGAAACATTTTATGAAGATAACAAATGTAATTTTAAATGATTTTGTTTTATATTTTTAATACATTGAAATGTATGGTATACTCCGTCAGAAAATCTAACGATTCCGGTAAACATAAATTTCCATTTGGTTTGATTTTTTTTTTTTTTACGATCCTAGTATTTGGATGCTTCAAAAGGAATCCGACTAGCGTCTAATGACCGTCTTGGAAATTTGGGTATTGCCCGCTGCCGAAGGCATCTAGGAAGGTTGGTGATCACCCCATGTTAAGTTAATAGTGATCAAGCGCAGCAGATCTGAGTTTCTGCGTATTGGACCCAAAAAAATCCCTAAAGATAATCACCACAAATTTGCGAGAGGTAGCCTCGAACTCTTGACCTTACGGACAATAGAAAAGAACACATACCATTCCACCACTGACACGTGGTTTCTAGTTCATATTTGGTTACGCCCAAAAGAAAAAATCGTCGAAAATTAGAAAATTAGTGATTTGTTTTTCTTTTCTTTTTTTGCCATATTAAGTAATTTCATTGCTTAATTCTTTGAAAAAAATATTGGCTTCCCAAAAATAAAAATGAAAAACAACTATAAACCCCATTACCATGAAACCAGGAGCTTGCTCTGCAAAACTGAACCAAATATTATATTTTAAAATATATAAGAAGAAAGATTAAGGTTAGAAATCTTGAAAAATGGAGATAATAAATATCTTATAGTGGGAAAAAGATTAGCCTTCAAATACTTACAAATTAAAGTAGGGATTAAAGTAAGAGACTTCATCTCAATGTGTATACGAGAGTGGCAACGACAAGTCTACGCAAAGGTTAAGAGGTCAACAAGACCACACAACACTTCTTACTATTAGTTTGCAAAGGCTGTTCGTTGGACACTTCCTCCTCTCCCCCTCTCTCCTCCTCTCTTATTTTTCTCTTTATAAACTCTCATCTCTCACATATTTCTTTTCTTGCATTCCATTCTCCAACTAAACCTCAAATCTCGATTTCATTCGCTCGACTTTTTCTTATTGTCTCCAGTATTAATGGATAACACCGACCGTCGTCGCCGTCGTAAGCAACACAAAGTCACTCTCCATGACTCTGAAGGTCCCCCCTTTATTCCATATATTATTCTTTCATGGTATTTTACTTGTTTGCATAATTGTTCCTGGGTTGCACATCTTGAAAGCACTATTTGCCATCGACCTTAAATTTCATCTTAGAGAGTACTTGTAGAAAACAACGCAAATGAACACATCGTAGCAAGATTAAGTTTCCAGTTTTGACCAAAAACAAATAATAATTCTCTTTTTGTTAATATAATATTTGTTTTAATTTTAATTGTTTGAATATAAATGTGTGCAGAAGTGAGCAGTATTGAATGGGAGTTTATCAGTATGACAGAACAAGAAGAAGATCTCATCTTTCGAATGCATAGACTTGTCGGTGATAGGTAACAGTTTCTTCTTCCTCTTTTTTTTCAATCAAATTTATCTCGGCCCAAAGAAAAATGAGTCTATACATTGGTAGGTAAATAATTTAATATGCTTGTATGTTTCCAGGTTAACATACGTTAATTTAGGCATGTACTTACGTTTGTAGTTGTACAGTGTACCATGTTGTAGAGGGAAGCACATGGCGTCCACTAATTTTCTTAAAAACATTTAGTTTAAAGCTATCATGTTCATTAAATTATATACACACATTATTTCATATTTAAAGTCGAGAACCTAATAAGTACTTATGAATAAATGCTTGTCTGGCTCTAAATAGAACCCGAATTGACAAAATAAATATATAAAAGTGTAATCTGTGTGTTCAATTGTAAAATTTAGGTGGGATTTAATAGCAGGACGAGTGCCAGGGAGACAACCAGAAGAGATAGAGAGATACTGGATAATGAGAAACAGTGATGGCTTTGCTGAGAAACGACGCCAACTTCATCACTCCTCTTCTCACAAAAATACGAAACCTCATCGTCCACGTTTTTCTGTTTATCCTTCTTAGTTTTCAATGTCATTATATTTTATTCTGTTTTCTTCCCCACCACAAAAAAAAGACGAAATTATGTATATTTGTAGTTTCATTTAGCACAATGAAATTGTTATGTTTTGTGCTTTATATTTTAATACCAATTAGTAGACAACTGGTGACCGTTGTGGTTAAGTTTATAAATCCATATACAGTCGAATAGCAACACAAACACAAATTATTGCTCCACACTAACATGGATATGGATATTTATGGTCCGTTTGTATACCGAAAAAAAGTCTATCCGTAAAATGCACCTCTCTTTGAAAATTAGTCTAGAATCTCTAGAACATTCCATAGATTTAAGATACCCAGATTTAAAAAATACTTATATTCAGCGTTATAAATTGGAATGATTTGAGCTTCGATGAAATTGTAGAAGATTTTTGGTGAGTTTTATGATTACGTTTAATAAAAATCCTTCAAAGTGCAGTGTCAGCTGAAACAATAACTTTTCTTATATACTTTAATATTATCAAAATATTAAGTTTTCAATTGAGTGATAAGCTAGGATGCTTAGTTTTACAAATTTGTCTCTGTCAACAACGTGGGTTTTGGATAGTGACTAGGAGTCCAGGACCATGCTTGGGGTACATTGGAAAAGCCATTTCTCTTTAAATCCTCAAATAACTTAAGAAATCATTCTTCATATAATGGTTAAAATATACATTCAGTTATGTCTCAACATGAGTTTGAACTTGGCCCTCGTTCAAAGAGGTCTTTCAAAATTATTTTTATTATGTTGTAGCTAATTTTTTTTACCATTAATTGTAGATATTATTAACTTTTAGATTACTTCGATTAAAAGTTATATTTGTCTAGGTTATAACTGAAAGTAAATTGCACAATCAATTTAGCGAATTCCCGGCCCTCGGCGCGGTACGTCTCGTGGGAGAACTACGCTCCCAAACTTCCACTAGATCAAAAAGATACTAGCACCACCAAATCAGTGAGCTAGATAGTTGTTTACAAAGAATCAGATATCCTAGCTAGAGAATACAACCAAGCCTTTTGATACAATAGACTTAATCCTAAGTTATTGATCTCTCTTGTTGTCTCTCTCTTGTTGTCCACCTGATTGATCTGATCCTTGATACTCTGTAAACGTCCTCTGCTTGTTTCCTTATTGACTGCTTACCTAGTAAAAACATACTAACATCTCATTATATATGTGTTTGATAGGTAAAAGGAATAAGCTGGAGATGGGCCTGATGTTTGCTTAGCCCAAGTCGTCACTGTGTTTCTGCTGGCCCATAAAGCTATGCGAAGTCCAAGCTTCACAAATCTCCACCAGCTTGGGATGAGCCCAGTAATGGCCCATCTGATGAAACCCTTGTGCCGACATCTCTTTCCTTTGTCTCTTTGTCCTCTAAGAGAGTAGAGTGTCGGTGTGACTCTCTCTCTCTCTCCCCTTCGCTCGAGCCTCCTTCATTGAAATGAATTTGGCTCTGTCATGCGCAATCTCTGAGCTCCGTTTGCTATGCCTAGCATGCATCGCTCCTCTGAGACAGATCTCATCGGCTCCACCACTCATGTGTTGTCGCATCTCTCTCTCCGTCTCTCCCATCCGTGAACTTCCACCAACCCTTTGGTCTCGGCTCCGCTTCTCAGAGATTCCTGTCAGTTCCGTCGAATCGGCTTCACTCTGCGTCTCTTCCTCTTTCAGGTACCTCTATACCCCTTCACTTCCCGAGCTTAGGATCATCTGCAAAAGAAGAAAAAAATTAACGCATTTTCTTGAGTTATTTACTGACATGTGTTTCTTCTTCCCGTTGCATGTCCCCATTGAAGATCGTTCCCCCAATTTTGACATGTCTGAGAGTTCCAGCTTGAACTCTGCTCTAGAACGATCCACCTCTTAGGTGACCTGAGGTATGAATCTACTTTCAATCCTCTGCATTCGTTACTGAGATGATCCGATCTGAACTCTCCTCTACTGGTTTGATTCAGGACCTTGTGATTAGTTTTGGCGATTTGTCTTGGATTTGAGGAGCTTCCACTGTGCTCCACCTCTTTCGTGAAAGAGTAAGACTCCTTGCCATAAACCTGTATTTGATGTGTTAGCTCGTTGCCAATCTGATTCCTCTCAGTGTCTTCCAGATTTTGATAACACTTCGAGATAGGTCAACGCTTAATATAGCTCCAGGAGCTATTGCCACAAACACACTTTATCCTTCTTCAGGTGAGCTTCATCAATACACCTCTACTCGTAGCTTTGTAACATTACTCTACTTGTGTCACTTACACACTTGTCTCGTGTTTTTGATGTAGCTCTACTTTATACCTTTACTGTCCTGTATTCATGCTTCTGTTATACTCTAGAAGCACCTTCTGATTTACTGTCTCTTCCTACCGGGATGTCTGGTTGCCCATGCTTACTCCACCTGAACTGGGCCTGCTGCCTTAGTTATAATTACCCTCCAGGTGATTCCTCCTTATTTATTGACACCCCTGTTGAGCTTTTGATCCTACTTTCACACACACACTGACCTTTTGTTTTATGTCTGTGTCATGTGAGGATGTGATCACTCAACTTGAATCACCTGGAGCGTCTCTAGTCGTCTTAGTTCACGTTCAAAAGCTCGCAGCAAAGCTGGAACTTCGACCAGGCACTGTCTTAGTTAGGAAATCTGCCGGATTGATATTAGTATGGATCTTGTTTAGGCTAATATCCCCTGCTTCCACTAGGTCTCGAATAAAATTGAACTTGGTAGCTATGTGCTTAGTCTTCTCGTGATTGACTGGATTCTTGCTTGAGCTAGGGCACTTTGAAAATCACAGTAGAGTTGGATCCCATGTTGTTTGAATCTTAGTTCATTGCATATCTCCTTTAGCCACATAGCCTCTTTAGCTGCTTCATTCATAGCCATGTACTCTGTCTCTGTAGTAGATAGAGCCACTACTGATTGTAAACATGACTTCCATGATATTGTGTTTCCACCAAACTTGAATGCATAGCCTGTAATTGAGCGTCTCCTGTCCATGTCTATAGCATAGTCTGAATATCCTTCCACTAGGAGTGTAGAAGTCCTTCCTGAATGTCAAATTCGAATCCTCTGCTTCTTTTAAATATCTCAGAACCCATTGAACTTCTTTCCACTGTTCTCTGCTTGGTTTACTCATAAATCGACAAACATATCCCACTGCAAAACCTAGGTCAGGTCTAGAGCCCACCACAGCATATATTAGGCTCCCCACAGCACTAGCATAGGGAATTCTTTCCATCTTAGGCGCTTCAGTTTTCCACTCATCATCTCTTAAACTCCTCAGTTTGAAGTGTGATGCACTAGGAGTAATCACAGGCTTAGCGTCATGCATTCCAAATGTCCTTAGGACTTTCTCAATGTATTTACTCTGAGATAGGACTAGAGTTCCTTTAATTCGATCTCGAGTAATGTCCATGCCTAATATCCTTGAAGCCTTTCCCATGTCCTTCATCTCAAACTCTCCACTTAGCTTTTTCTTAAGCTCCTTTATCACTTTCTTGTTTCCAGATGCAATTAACATGTCATCGACATATAAGAGTAGATAGATGGCCTTATCAATGTTGACGTCTCTCATGTAGACACATAGGTCCTTACTGCAGCGATCAAACAACTGATCCTTCATGAAGGTGTTGAACCAATTGTTCCATCTTGTAGGAGATTTCTTCTAGCCATACAGAGACTTTCTCAATA
Organism: Erucastrum elatum; assembly: GCA_900406325.1. Classification (NCBI taxonomy): domain Eukaryota; kingdom Viridiplantae; phylum Streptophyta; class Magnoliopsida; order Brassicales; family Brassicaceae; genus Erucastrum; species Erucastrum elatum. The sequence continues at coordinate 10,301 of OVBX01005431.1, forward strand.
GACACACCTTGTTCTCTGTCCCTGGCTTAATGAACCCCTCAGGCTGCTCCATTAGTATCATTTCCTCTAGGCTTCCATGTAAGAAAGCTGTTTTCACATCCATTTGTTCCAGTTCCAAGTCTAGGTTAACCACAATACTTATCATAAGTCTGATAGAGACGTGTTTCACAACTAGTGAGAATATCTCATTGTAGTCAACGCCTTCAGTCTGAGAATACCCTTTAGCAACCAATCGACCTTTGTATCTCTCATCCTCAACTCCTGGGATACCAGGTTTGAGCTTGAATAGCCACCTGCACCCAACGAGTTTTGCCTTAGCATGCCTGTCAATCAGATCCCAGGTTCCGTTCTTTCTATGAGATTACATTTCCTCATCAGCTGCATTCTTCCAACGCTTCTTCTGAGGACTTCTCATCGCTTCAGCGTAGGACTTAGGTTCTTCAACCTCCAAGTCCTCAACGACGTTGAGTGCATAGACAACAAAATTTCCATCTTCGTACAGGGATGGAGGCCTTATGTTCTGTCTTCTTTCCCTATCTCGTGCTAGGACATATGTATCTAAGGTTCCAGTGCTACCACTCTCACTCTCAACCTCAGAATCACTTTCAATCTCGTTGTGATCTTGTTTTGTTTCACTTGAGATGCTACTTGAATCCTCTGAAGATGATGATTCTTCTCCACCTTGATCAAAGGTGTCTTTGGATTCAACAGAAGGAGAAGGCTCTCTGATCAAATCATCACCGAATGAGACCTTCTTCTTAACTCGTTTCTCTGTCTCCTTGGGCACTTCTTTGCTTTCTTTCTCTTTTGCAACTGTATGCTTATGCAGCTCATCCTCATTAAACACCACGTTTCTACTGATTCTGCATTGTTCCTCATCTTCTATCCAAACTCGATACCCTTTAGTACCCCTAGGATACCCAACGAACACTCCCTTAACTGCTCTTCGTCCTGTCTTGTCCTCTGTTATATGCACATAAGCAGTACATCCAAACGTCTTAAGATGTTCCAAGTCAGGTTTACCTCATGTCCACACTTCTTCAGGCATCTTAAAATCCAGTGTAGAGTTAGGTGTTTTGTTAATCAGGTGTACAGAAGTAGATGCAGCTTCTGCCCAGAAGCTTTGATCTAAGCCAGATTCGGCTAACATGCATCTAACCTTGTCCATGATGGTTCTGTTCATCCTCTCTGAAACTTCATTCTGCTGAGGAGTGTAGCTGCAAGTTCTGTGATGTTTAATCCCAGCCTGCTTGCAGTAATTATCGAACTGCTTGTTGCAGAAATCTAAGCCATTGTCTATTCTCAGGCATTTCAGTTTCTTTTCTGTCTTGGTTTCAACCTCAGCTTTCCATTCTCTGAACTTAGAGAATCCTTCATCCTTAGTCTTCAAGAAATAAATCCCGACTTTCTTAGAGAAGTCATCAATAAAGGTCACACAATATTTATGTTCAGCAAGACTTTCTGGTGTAGAAGGAGAACTCCAAAGGTCAGAGTGAACATACTCTAGAATCCCTTTAGTCACGTGCTTAGCCTTAGGAAAACTCTGCTTGTGTGATTTTCTAATTATGCAATGCTCATAGAAATCCAATGCCTTAATCACCTTGTCACTGATAAACCCCCTTTTGACAAGTTCAGACATGATTTTGATACTCATATGACCGAGGCGAGAATGCCAAACATTAGTCATATTTTTCTCAGCTTTAGATACATTAACCTCTCCTTTAGAAACTGTCCCCTCAAGATAATATAACCCCTGATGATATTTCCCTGAGATAACCTTCTTATCACCCTTGTAGAAGTTAACCATTAGATCATTGTCTTCATATCAACAACCTGATGTCTCAAGCATTCCATATGAAATTAATTTCTGCTGATACCTGGCATATATTTAGAATAACCGTAGAACCATTTGAGTATTGAATTCTGATTTTTTTTTAATTCTCTTTATGTTGCTGTGAGTATTATTTGCCATTAACACTTTTCCACTTTTGAATACTTCCAGGTCGAACAGGAAGCTTTTGTCAGGAGTGATGTGGAATGAGCAGCCAGAATCCATCACCCATTCATCCTTGGTGTATTGCGTGCTTACGGTAAGTATCAGTGGTTCCTTAAACTCTGCTACTATATTAGCTGAATCTGCTGGCTTCAATGGCTTCTTATCAGGGCACTCACGCTTCCAGTGACCCTCTTTACCGCAGATAAACATCCCTTAGAGTTCTTACTGCCTCTGGGACGTGACTTGGAGCGTCCGAATCTGCTCTTGGACCTTCCCTTGTAGTTCCTTCTCACCTCCTTTGCCAGTTATGTTGTCTGATCTTCCTCTCTCAACTATGAGACTGTCTCCACCTGACCTGGTAAATTTACCACTCTCCATCAACTATATTTCTTTGGACCTAGCGGCCCCAGTAACCTCAGCGAGGCTCAGTGTGTCTCTCTCGTACTTGAGAGTTTCCTTGAGTTGATCGTATTTGTTAGGTAGAGAACTTAGCAGTAGGATGGCCTGAACTTCTTCTGATACTTCAACTTGCAGGTTGTTTAGGTCTGCCACTAGTTTCAAAAATTCATCCACATTCTCATCAATAGATTTAGAATCAGTCATCTTGAAAGTGTAGAACCTGAGCTGTAGATATATCCTGTTAGGTAGAGAGGTCTCCGTGTAGAGCTTGTTTAGTGTACTCCACATATCAGCAGCAGTCTCACAGTGTTGAATCTTTCTTAGGACTTTATTCCCAACATTCAGCACAATCAGGTCCTTGGCTCTCTCTGATTTTTCAAATTTTGCAGGGTCAATAGCTGGTGATGGAGGTACGAGTCCAGCTA
>OVBX01005433.1:2494-13117 GCA_900406325.1 Erucastrum elatum
CCCCCCCCCCCCCCCCCCCGCCACTAGATGTCTCGTTTTTAGATGGCACAATAAGTGTTAATCCGATATTCTTTCATTTATTCTAAACGCAGGAAGCAAAAAAAGCTGCAGAAAGTGCAAAGCTTGTGGAGAAGTCAGAAGCGCATGCAACCACAAAGAAAACCTAAATGTCTCAGTTTCCATTTTGTTGGCTTTCTGCTATTAATCACCTCGTTGTGACTCTCTTTTGTGAGCTTTTAGACAAACAATGTCTCAGTTTCCGTTTTGTTGGCTTTCTACTATTAATCACCTCGTTGAGACTCTCTCTTGTGAGTTTTTAGTATGGGTGTTCAATCCGGATATTGGTTCGATTTTTCGATTTTTTGGTGTTTTGGTTAAGAAATACAACTACTATTCTAAATTCATATTTACTTCGGTTCGGTTCGCTTTATATACTGCCGATTTTCGGTTTATTCAATTTTATACCAAAATACATAATTCTTTAGTTTGAGATCATATTATATATATTTTAGAGTCATATTGTCAATAAAGTTATTTATTAAAAATATCATATATTTAAATAAAAGAACAAAAAAACGCTTCTAACATCTAATAAAATAATCAAATCTATAATTAAAATAAAATCTCATTTTTTTTAGAAAAAAGAAAAAACAAAAACAAAACAGAAGCACGAAGCACGAAAGAAACATTTTTCTATTCTTTCATATTTAACGTTCATCAAAATCATGTTTCTTTAACTGAACACGAAACTTTGTTCCTTTATAGATAAAAATAGTTATGATGAATTTCCATTAATTGTTGTCCATCAAATTTATAATTTTTATTTAAACTTAGTCAATACTAAAATAAAACAAAAATATCAAAAAGAAGACTAAGAAAATAATAAGCATCGGTTGCGATAAATCGTTGTTTAATTATAGTTCAAGTGTTTTACAAATAAGAATTTTGTTACTGTAAAAAAATAGTAATAGTTATTAGCAAAAAAATTAACTTATGATTTTCATACGTCGTTATATACATATACTTACATGTTTCTATTTTTGATCGGTTTTATTCGGTGTATTCGATTTTATCGGTTATATACCGAACCATATCCAAATCATACGAATTTTGTAAAATCACATCCATTCGGTTTGTATGGTTATACTAAATCCAAACCATATCATCTATTTTGGTTCGGTTCGATTTTACCATACTGAACAACCCTAGCTTTTAGACAAACAATGTATCAGTTTTGTTTTGTTGGCTTTCTGCTATTTACATGTTTGTCACGAGCCCATTGCATATGCATGTCGGTTTAAGTTTGAAATTGAAACATACCAAATTAGCCACTATGTACATTGCGGTTTAAGTTTGGTAGTTGAAAACTATATAAAACCTGAATTAAAAAAGAGCCCCAAAACGTGGATACCTTAGCAAAGTCAAACCAATTGTACTCTTTTTTTTTCCCAGAAAAGATGATGATAAAGATACCACCTGTACACAGAAGCTTACAAACATAAACTTAGCAAGACAGACTAGTCCTACCAAAAAACTCTATACAGGAACTAATCACCACCATGACTAACCAAAAAAATCACCAACCTGAGACATACACAGGTTAAAAACCATACAGATTTCAGCCTTTATCATCCAAAAGCAGATCAATCAACCAACCAGGTGCTCCTATAGATACATAGGATTGTCCCCACTGTTCCTGTTGAGCACTTTTGGCAATGAGAAAGGCACATCTATTGGCACTACGGGATTCAACTTTGCTTTACACCCATTAAATCTGCCAAGAAATTTTTTAAGATGCTGGTACTCTGAAGAGAAAGATGGCCAAGCCTGTGGTCGCTTTATAACTTTGAGAAGAGAAGCATCTTCTCCAGCACTTATAACTTTATCTAGTCGATGTGAGGCCATAGATTCCAGAGTCCAGCTTAATGCTCTCAGCTTAGCTTCCTGCAAGTCCCTGATATCAGCAAACGTTCTCCTGCTATGAAGCAGAGAATCCCCATTGTGATCTCTAACAATCCATCCAGCTCCCAAGATCTTCTTCTTTCTCGACCACATGAGTCCATAGCTGCATTTTTTCCATGGCTTAGCAGGTCTGATTCATCTGCTTTTATAAACCCGAATGAGTTCCCAATCACACTTTTCACCCTCTTTATCTAGTTCTTGAGTAGCAAACCAAACAGCAGCTTCATCAAAAGCTTTATTAAAAATATCCATTGCATTGTACTCAGATCCTTCAAACAGCAGTTTGTTCCCATTCTTCCATAAAAACCATAAGATCCACGGGTAACATCTTCTAATTTCCAATGGGATCTTTATGTTTTTACTCATTTGAAACAAGTAATGGAAGTTCACATATAAAGAGTCTGGATGGAACCCATTTACACGAGATGTGAATTTGGAGAGCGCCCAAACCTGTCTGGCCACATGACATAGGAATAATATATGCCTGAGATGAATGGCGGAGTCGGGAGGTTCTTGCAAACATAGGGCCAATAATAAAAACGAATAACCCAGCCCAAGAAAATTTAAAGGTGCCATGTGGCATGATTCCCCCTATGGAGATACAAAACTCTATTTTATTAGTTAAAATTTGATATATTGAGTTAATTGGCATATTGTCCAATTAACAAAATCAATTTCAAATTCAAATATAAATATCCAAAAAGATCTTTTTACTAACTATTTTATAATTACTCAAATTCAAAACTTTATAAACTTTGCATGTCATTCAATTTAGACTTTCATTTCTCATTCAAAATAATTCTGATTTTGACAAACAAATACACTATCTCATAGTTTTCATGGTGACGATTACATTGCGCCTAAATTTCGATTTTTCTGATAAACGTTTCCGCCAAAAAACTCATTGAAAAAATGCCCATACCACTTTGTCAAAAAACAAGTTCAAACACATTTTTTTTACAATAGTACAAATATAAAGTAATATAGACGAATTAATCGTATGTTACTATTTGTAATGTTTAATGCATTTAGTATGATATTATCCTTCGACAAGTAATTTTTAAAAGTTTGCTTAGTCTGAGTTTTGCATGATATTATTTTATCTTTCGACATTCATTATCTAGAAATAATTTTGGTTTATGCGGAAGTCCATACTTCGAACTGCAATCAAGGCAACAAGTAGTACTTGATGTCTATGAAAAAAAAAGATAATGAGTCAACTCTTTTTTTTGTCAACTCTATGAAACGAGTATACGGTACCAACTCTACATTAGTCATTAGTATTATACCTTTTTTGTTCTCTATTTCTTTTGCTTTAGGATCCGTAATTATTTAGTTGTAATTTCACCAAAAGTTACACAAAAGTGTATATATATATATATATATATATATATATATATAATAGATAGCTACAGCCAAACCCCATCAACTATATATATGTACACAAAAATTTGATGGTTAGCTAAACTCGCTGGTCTTTGTTGAGACAAAAGCCTAGTGAAAGACAAATGATATGTCAAAAAGAACAAAAGAAGAATGCCTAAACTGGGAAGAATGTGTTTGGATTGTAATGATAACCTCCCCAGTCTTTTGGATTTAAAAACCAAAAAAGAATCCGTGAACATTCATATTTCATTTTACAAGACTTTATACAACTATGAAACTGAGACTAACACACATGCCTCAAGGATTCCTGTTTCATTTTTTTTGGGGTTAATCTCGTGAGTTTGTTTCACAATAACAAATTGAGAAAACATTATATTACAAGCCAGATAACTAACATATGTTTTTGTAATCATGGAGCCATGAAAAAACAAATATATCGTTCCGTAGAGAATGTTGCGCTATGTGGCGCCATAACAAAAATAAATCATATGTTTGATTTTAACTATAAAAATAGTAGTCGGTTACACATCTCTTTGAAGATTAGTCTGAACCTTTCTATGGATCTGGGATACCCCAAGTTAATAAAAAAAATTATACATATAGTAACGAATAATGATGGTAGTTAAAATACATACAATAATAGATTATAGTTTTTGTACAATACAGATAATAATGTAAGAATGTACAAATGATAATTACTATGACTAATATTGATTAAATTGATTAGAGATATGTAATTTTGAAGTATAGTATCAGCATGATGAAGCGGTATAGTGAAAATTTTATTTTTTGGTAAAAGGTATAGTGAAATTTAGTTGTAGTAACTCATAAAAATGAATCTGGAAAAGACTAGTATTGGAGACAGCATCTTAGGACAGTTATCTATGTAATAACGGTCGAGGATGATCTGCCCGCGAACTCTTTTATCTTCAACAGCTTTTGAAGCAACATCAACCTATGAAAATCACACATCAAAAAATGTTTAGTATTTGGTTGTTAATGAAAATGGCAGAGATCGACTGTGTAATTTTTGTTTTAGGTAAGTGTATCTGAATCTGAAGGAGCCAGAACACCCTGCAGATTTTATTTCTACTCTATGCGTTGGACGCGAACGTTGTTCACGCAAACATAGAAGACAATAACGAATGGTAAAGACTTTACATGGATAGCAGCCGGACCTGATATTTCTCAACTTCTCGGCCCAGAAACAAAAAAAAATAATATTTGGTCCATCATCTAAAAAAACATGAAAATTTCTTTAAATCATATCTCAATCTTCAAATCCAATTCCCAGAAGACACTAATATTTAAAAAGTATTTAAAAATTCATTCTTATCAAAATGAAAAAAAAACAATTGGTAACAGGATCAAAAAATTTCTTCATTATTAAATAATTTACCTTGTCTTTACAATATGGACAATTCTCTCAAAGAGTATTTTTTTTAAAAAAGCTTCTCTCACAAAAATAGTCCTAAAAATATAAAAATGACCAAAATATTTTTTTTCAAATTTGTTTTTTTTTAACATTTACCTTTTTTACTTTTTGAAAAATTTGAAATTTCATCTTCAAATTTCATTTCTTAACTCTAAATCTTAAGTTTATATTAGTTAACCGTAAAGATATTAATACATATTTTTGTGAAAATAAACTAAAAAAAGAGTATCCAATAAATTTTTTCTTATAATATTTTATTTTTAATTTGTAAAAATTATTCGAAAACATATATCATTACTTTTAAACATATTTAGTGTTATCGTAGAATAAAAATATTATTACAAAATAAACATCGTTTAAAATTTCAAACAAAATTTATTAATTTTATATGTTATATGACTCTGTATATCCTCATATTTATTTTCTATTGTAAAAACACTTGCCAGCAAGTAGAAGGTCAAACATGATCGAGGCTCTCTTAGGGGAACTACACACAAAAACGTGAGAATAAATGTATATAAATAGTTTGTTCAAAAAAAAAAATGTATATAAATAGTAATTGGCTAAAAGTGTATTTAAATAATAATGAAAATAAAAACATAAATACTGAAAACAGTTGTAGATATGTGTTTCTTAATAGAAAATGGGTTTTAATAGAAATGTTTAGAGAACTTGTGGTACATATAAATGTTGATTTTTAAGAATTTAACCGAAGGAAATAGAGATGATAAACTAGATGGCTTGATTAGAGTTATCCTAAAGTGGGTTCTCAGGTTGTGTTATGCTCTCAATCATGATAATATACAGACAAAAGATCCTCACAACTACTTCTAAACATCTTTCTCCCTTCTCTCTTGGATCTTCAAGGCTTCGTTAAACTGTAAAATGTTTCTAATCAGATTGCTCGAGTGGCACACGGACGAACAACTGGCCGTTCAGGGTCACCACAGCCGATGTATGATGAGGATCAATTCTTGTCGGTAAACTTACGACCTACAATTCAAAGAGAAATTTAACAAAAAATATATCATTCAACACTCTATTCAAGTGTTGAATTTTCCTAACGAGTATTACCTTCTTGAAAGGAGTAGCTCCCCAGGGATTCATAGGGTTCTCAGGTTCGCCACTTATCACCAACCGCCCTGCTGGATCTGATTGGACTCGGACCTGTGTTATTATTGGCCAAAAAGAAAAGTTGTTATTGATATGTAAACAAAACAGAGAAGTACAGAGATTCTGTTCGAAGTGAGAGAGAGAGCTAAACCTCTTCACGGACTAGTCCTGGGACTAATGCATACACCTCAAAGCAATCTTGCTGCGAATATTAGAAGAGAATACTAATTTATATTATATAATATAAAAACTAATTTTGCTCAGAGTTTCGAGAAAGTAACATACCGTCCTCTGTACGTTAATCTTCACCCAATCAGCTGGTGGTCCAACATCAATAACTGTCACATCCAACCTAAGAAGACCAGAAAGCGTAATCAGAATTGAAATAAGTACCACATGTTGGTAACTCAGAGCACAAAACTAATTAAACATACATAGGATGATTAGACACTTGGATGGCATGTTTTGCAACATGTTCACTAGACGATAACCTCTTGCGTTTAAGCAACCCTGATGACATTGTGGGAAATTGAGTAATAAACTGAGTCAAAGCTTTTCAATCATACAAATGAAAACGGAAGACTTCTTCTACGGACAGAACTCATACCAGGGGATGTTCCTATCTGTTTTTCGCGCTTTTGATGAAGAACTAAGTTCTTATCCTACAGTTTACAAAACAGCGTGTGGTTCAGAAGAAGATGACAAACAACAAAGGTTTAGGGTTGAAAGATATGTTCGGTAACAAGTTTTTGTCAGACCTTAGATGCAGGGTCATCATTAACTTCACCGTTCCCATTAAGACGCTGTGAATGCCAACCTTGCATAGCACGTGCTGCTGCGTCTCTCCTGGCTCTACCAGATCCAGAAGCCTACATGACCGCATGTTAAGTTATGAACACACACAAAACATTAATCATATAAAAGATCAAACAAAAATTACAGACGCATGATATAATGTTCAAGGAACTTACCTGATTATCAATATTCATTGGTTCTGGTTCATTAGCAAGGGGTATCTGTACTTCACCCACGAGGACTTTATGCCGCTCATATTCAAGAAGAGACTGACAAAAATAAGAAACGATATAACATAACGTTACAAGACGTTAATGGATATTAAGGGTATATATCTCCTGAGGATTCACAAAAGAGGATGGACATATAATCTCTCTCACCTTCTCGTAGAAACCTCGGAAAGTCCATGACACTGTTGTACATGTCCTGGCCAAGTAAATGAGCAACTTATTTGAACAAACTCTTGGGAATATTCCCCAAACTCAAGACAAATCCACTAATATGAAAAGAACAAGGCCAATAGTAAATGACAAAAAAATCTTCTTACTTTGGGGGTCTGAAAGACTGTCCTACTTCCCGCCATAGTTTGCATCCAGTAACCTATTCAAAATAAAGCATAAATTAATCAAAGGAAGGATGAAATGCAAAGGCCCCACATTTGCTCGTCAACAAAGATGCTGTGACGTTCATCAGGCGCATTGACAGTGGGGACGTACCTTGTCATAACCGCCCAATCTAATTACAGCTCTCCACAACCTTGCACCAAAGAAAACGAATGAATATCAGCTTCCACTGAAATTCTTACAAAAAACACAATAAGATGAGGGAGGAGCAGGCTTACTTGAGGCAGTTAAGTGTCTCTCCATAAAATTTTGGAGGTTTGAAGTCCATGTGTCTCTCTCTAAAGAAGTGACTCAGTTCTTTCATAAAAGCAGATTGATCCTCCTCCGTTCCTGATTCATAGCCCTCCGACATATCATCCAACAGGAAAGAGCGTTTTGGGCTCATGGGCGGCATATCTAAACCAGGAGAGGGCAGACCTATTTTACGGACCCCATTATTCAAACCTCCACTTACCCCCACTCCAGACTTTGTATCAGAAGATGCAACACAAGGAGGACCAGGTTCAGGTCTCATTGATGCACTCTCATTACCAGCATCACTTCCCTCAGGTACTAATACTATAGAATAGTCTATGTTTTCAGCATTAGTAGGAGCCTCGACACTGACATCGTTGTTATGTGGAGGGTCAATGCTAGTAGCATCAGTAACCAATTTAGAATCAGGGACGTCAACTTCCATGTTTTCAATACGTTCAGCCTCTAGTGTAGCAACTCCTTCGTTATGGTCAGATGAAGTCTGAGTAGCAGGCAAGAGAGATAACCCTTTGTCATTGTCTCCCGAAACTCCAGCAGCCAACACTTCAGAGTTTTCGTCATTTTCTTTCATATTTTCAGTGGAAGGCATGTCTGGCTCTTCATCCACGTTCATTGAGGTTTCTATGAGAGGCTCAGATGGCTTATTCTCCAGATTTGATTCGGTCTCAGAAATAGGCACAGCTGGCTCTTTTTCGTTCTCCGTTGTGGTTCCTTCATCATGATCTACTGGCTCACTTCCATGGTCAGCCAAGTTCATATTGTCAGCCTCGTCCTTGGCTGGTCCGTCATTGTTCTCCTCAACATCTTTGGTGTCAGTAGTTACTGGAAACTCGCTATGATCTTCTGACGATATCATGTCCTGTTCTTCTTCAGCTTTGTTCTCCTCCATTACAGTATCAGCATGATGAAGCGGTGATCCTTCTACCACATCAGAAGTAACTGGAATCTCGTTGTGATCTTCTGAGGCTGCCATGTTATGTTCTTCTGCAGGTTTGTCCTGCTCCATCACAGTATTGGCCTGACGATGCGGCGATCCTTTTCCCTCCGAGATTTTGGTATCAGGAGTGACTGTAACCTCACTTTGGTCTCCTGAGGATGCCATGTTATGTTCTACTTCCACCGCAGGTTTGTCCTGCTCCATTACAGTATCAGCATGATGAAGGGGTGATCCTTTGTTCTCCAAGAGTTCGGTATCAGGAGTAACTGTAGTCTCGTTGTGATCTTCTGAGGATGGCATGTTATGCTCTTCTGCAGCTTTGTCCTGATCCATCACAGTATTAGCATGATGGATTGGCGATCCTTTCTCCTCTTCGAGTTTGCTGTTAGGTACTGTGGCCGTTTCTTCATGGACTACTGGAGTATCTTTGTCATCCATGACAGAAGAATCTCTATCATCACCCAAACTTACTTCGCTGGACCCAATGTTCCGCTCAACATTGTCTTCCACAGTAGCCTTGCTTAACCCTTCTTCAGGATCTATAGCCACTGGAGAAGGAGGATTCTGATGCAGGCTTGTCTCTAATTGGGAATTCTTCTCAACTTGTGTTTTCTCATCATCAATCTTTGGTACACCATCATCATCGTTGACCGCCTTTTCAAGGATAGAAACACCTTCTTGAGTGATCATGGGAGAAAGATGATCCTTAAGTTCGCTTACTGGATCTTCCTCTCCGACTGTCTCTCTTGGATTCTTATCCTCCTGAATTTGTTCTTCAGTCTCCATTTCTTTATTGGTTTCCAAAACAGTATCCTCCTGACTTTGCTCTTCAGTCTCCATTTCCTTATTGGTTTCCACAACAGTACCCTCCTGAGTTTGCTCTTCACTCTCAATTTCCTTGTCTGTGCGCTGTTCAACTCTCTCACTCTCCATTTCAGTTTTATTCTCCAATGCAGAATCCATTATAACAGCATACCTAAACCAATTCACGCATACAAGAATTTTAGAATACAAATTGCATATAAACAAAAGGGAGAGTACAAACAAGTGGGAGCCGAGCCAAGCCAAGGAGAACATCTTAAAAGTGTTTTATTGATAATTGACCTTACGGGAGATAAACTTCAACCAAATCTACAGGATAAAGTCTGGTTCTCGCTATGTTTTGGTTTACTGTTTTAGATTGAAATAAAAACAGCATCATTGTTTTATATAAGAAACCAATTGCTCAGATTTCAATTTTAACAGAATAGTAAACATATGGGCAACAATAAAGCCTCGAAATTTCGACGAGGGGGTTACTTACTAACAAACAGCGAAATTAAAAATGAATGGAGAAAAGTGTCTACTTACGCAGTCAATTTCAGATTTCTAACAGAAAAATACGATTTTTACAAAACCTCTATTCGCGAGTTCATTACAAATATAAAAATAAAAAAAAAAAGAAATTGCGAATTCCGAATACAAATCGAGAACATACCACGGAAGAAAGGAAAGGGGTAGATATGATAGGGAGAGAGACGACGACAAGGTCGATTGAATTTTCGCAGTGACTGGAACACACTCTTTTCCTCCTCCTTCGCCGAATCAAGAATTGGAACAACTAAAGCTTAAGGGAAATCGAGGGTTTCAATTTGAACCGGTTTTTTTCCCTTTTTTAGGTTTTGGGTTCACTCACGGGCTTTTAACCTAATCTCGGCCCAATTTCTTCCGTGTTTCTTAATACGTACATCCCTCCGTTGCCGTAAGCTTGGCATTTTGGGTATTCTCACAGTACCAAATTATAAACCGAATTGGGAACAATGAGAAGGGCCAGACCACCGTTGACAAAAAAAAAAGAGAAGCCCCAGACCACCTTCCATCTAATTCCCTAATTTGATTTACATATGTGTGTGTCCCTATGTGTCATCACCATTTTAAAACTAGCTCATAAAAGACATATTTAAAATAAATAAGTGTTAAATGTAATATAATTTTTTTTTTCATAAAATGTAATCTTAAATCTATTGAAGTTTAAATAAAATAAAAGTGAAATAATTAAACCAATTCAAAAAGAATAAGGGGCTTTTTTCAAGACTAACCTACAATTTCAAGTCAAATGCAAAACCAACCCCATTTTT